>KN468965.1:69141-88365 GCA_000787095.1 Periophthalmodon schlosseri | reverse complement strand
GAAAGAGAAAGAGGGAGAGAGGCAGAGGGTACAATTTTAACACTTTTAACTCAGATTGGACAAAAAAAGGGATGTGATTTGGACAAAATAATGAGTGATAATGAGAGAAAGTCCTGGGACTAAACCAGGTCTGAAACAGGACTAAATGCAGTTGGTGAGAATTTAGATTTGACTAAGCCAAGACTTAACCAGGGCTAACCTAGGTGTAAACAGGACCAAATTAGGTTAAAGTGCATCAATCCTATCCTTTGAAAATGCCACATTTTGAGCAATATTTTAAATTTTCTCACATACAATCAGATGTCACATACAGACAGTTACTCTTACTCAAGTAGTACTTTCCCCAAATACCATTCCTCTCTTACCTGAGTAATTTCTTTGCCCATTACATTGTACTCCTATTGGATAATACTATTTTGATTACTTGATTACAATTTTGGCTAATCTACTCCCCTCTGACAGGTATAGTTTTAAACCAGGACCAGTTCAATGCAAATCTAGGGCTAAATCCAGCGCTACTACCACAAAATGTAATTCAGGACATTTCAGGACATTTCAGTAATTCAGGACAGAATTAAACAAGCTTAAAGCTACCATCTGTAAGTCATTGGCTGACCTGACCCTGTTGTATTCTCACAGAACACCACTAGATGCTATCTATGTTTCTTTTGACTGACAGTGTGCCAGCTTTGGCCTGACAGAAGAAGACCAGAGAGCACAGGTGAGTCTAAACAACGGCCTGGTGGGGATTTTTGAAAAAAATGAAACACATGGTAGCTTTAAACTAAGACTAAACTTGGAGATAAGGCGTAAATCGGTTTTGGACAGTCTGTTTTCTAATTATAAAAAGGACACAATTTGAAATAACTAATGAGCGTCTTTGGGAGCCCAGCCGCAGCCTTTCATATCTGCAGTATAGATATATGGGACTAACCCTGGGTGTGGGATTAGGAGGCAGTGCGCTCGGCGGTGACAGCACACTGTATTTATAGCCCATTGAAACCACTGCATCACAGGGAGTTCCAGCTCTGGCCCTTGGGGATCAGCCAGCCTATACGCTTTTCATGATTTTTTTTTCCCACAGCGATCTTGACAGAACACACATTTGGAGCACATACGCATTTAGAGCTATGGCGGCGGGGTAAACATGTTTGAAGGTGCATTCACATGATGTCGGGTTGTCAGGAAAAATAACACCACGGTATGTCCCTGAAATCATGCCCCCTGCTGTTTGAACACCACTGAGTCTAAAGCTAAATTTAAGATTGCCATTTTTATGTTTATGTTAAAATCTACACAAGATCATGAAGTTTAAATCATACGCACTAATCAGACAGCCGTCTACGGGAAGATTCGAGAATTTGAGTCTGCTCACACTCATATCAATACAAGCTTTTTTATTTGAAATACAATGAAGCTAATCACGCAACGCTAAGGCTAATAAGGAGCTCTCTAGTCATGAAATTATGCAGTACATTTTTAGCTATGTATAGCCACAGAAGCAGTGGCTGACACCTCCGTTTTAATGCTCGGCTGGTTTTCTTATGGATTACTTTCTATGCCCATCCATCAGTTTCATAATGATAAAAAAAATAGGACTGTTGCCATAGCAATAAACAATTTAAACAATAAACAATTTGATGCATACATTATACATATGTGCCCTACTCCTATTCATTACTCATAAAATTTGGTTGGATTTTGGTAAATATTTTTAACCTTTTAACCCTTGTAAGTTATCTATGGCCATGCAACAACTAAAGTCTGTAGAATTACTCAAAATGTCATTTTGTGCTTTAAAGAAACAAATTAGGCTATTTATAAAGAACAACATTTGAGCAAAAAACACAATGTATCAACTCTACCAGTGACAAATACAAACTTACCCTTGCATCTGTGACTTTGAACTCTCGTAGTATGTACTGAGGCATGTTGTACTCAGCCATAGGGTCCACCACGAAGTACTGGTACCTGGCGGAGCGCTCGGCGGGCCAGTACTGATGGCACTTCTCCTGCAGAAAAACATGCATTCACCTCAGTCAGAGATGCATTTCCATAATAACTCCACACTAGATACAAAAGCACAGTGTTATTAGAGCGGGTCAGTGGAAGTCATTAAGCCACAGTGTGCCGCTCGGTAATGCTGTTGGATTCATCTTTGGTGGCAAAATGTTTACATAATTCCATCTTAACTACAGCGGTAATGTGCACGAGAGCGTTTTATGAACTGTGATTATGAACGAGAGCTGTTGAAAGCCATAAAGTGCAGGTAAGTGCTGCCGCTTCAGTCGTCAGAAAATAACTTTGTGAATGTTCCACTTCCCTGCCACATTTTTCTACTAAGTCCAGTGGAATTTGACACTGTGTTGGATAAAAGTCTATACATTAATGAGACACTATAATCTTTCAAATTCCGGATAGAGACCAATATTTAAGTTTTGACAAAGTAAATGGGGACTAATTCACAAACATACTACAAAAACAAAATGTCAGATTATTACATTAATAACCATTCCATTAGTAACCATCAGTGCAGACACGTTTTAATATAGTTTACAACAGTAAGTAGTAAAAGTTTGAGAAAAAATATGAAATATTAGATAAAGTATTGAAATAGTATTGTTTTACATGTAGTATGATCAGAGCTACATAAAGCTAAGGGCGAGGCTAAACTCTACAGTCTTGCTCAGACAATAGAGTTTACTTGAGTTTTTAAAGAAATTGTACTTTCCAGAACACGTTTATTCCTACTAGAGTAACAGTACTTTTACTTGAGCAAATGTTTTGGTTCCTCTTCCCACTGTGAATAAGTCTACAAGTGACAAAAGCTTTATGTTGATGATATGAAATGATTTGAACATCTGTGTGTTTTGCAGATATATCGATATAATGTAGTTTTTCTCATTTTTGTGTGTCCTTTGAAAAAAAAAAAAGATTTTGTGCGTTATTTAATGCTTTGTCGTTTAAATTACATTAACTTCAAATTCAAATCAGATGTTACGTCCCGACAGTTAATCTTAGTAGTAGTTTCCCCAAATACATTTTTATCCTTACTTGAGTAATTTCTTGGAGCACGACTTTGTATTTCTCCTTGAGTATTTTTAAGATAAGGTACACTTTATCCCCATAGAGAAATTTGTCCTCTTCATTTGTACTCAGTGCAATTTTTGGCTCCTCTACCCGCCTCTGAATATGATTGCTGTTTCAGTGTGCTATATTGTAATGAATATGCTGCAGTTGCTAATGCTTTGTTTTGACTTTGAGTTACATGCTGTTGTGGACTCTTTGGAAGATTCTATCTATCGAGCAGCCAGGTACAGCTCCAGACATATGTTTACACTTGGGTTGGAGCGATTGAATATTTCAACAATGTTTGTCTGGACTCAGAATGAATTGTCCCCAGGCGCTCCCTCTCCTCCTGCTGTGTCTCTGTCTCTTACCCGTCCCATCTCTCTGAGTGTGGCATGTCTCCTACAGTGTATTTCCACCCGTAGTTTAAAAACATAGTCTTTTAACCACTTTTTTCACATTAATTACATTGTACTTTGCCATGAAAAATCTTAAAGGTAAATTCACAAATATCGAACCTGATTTCTATTAGTGACTAAACCCTATAACTCAATATATTACAACAAAAATCAGAATTCGAACAATATTATTTCTCAGCTTTGTGTCTTATGTGATGAAGTCATACTCCCAGTTAGAGGGCAAGAGTGTTTCATATTGATTACACTGTACTTTGCCAAGAAATATCGAAAAAGTTATTTCACAAATGTTGAACCTATAAACAAACCCTATAACTCACTATATTACAACAAAAATAATTTACATTTTAGCAGCCCCTCGTCTGTATATATTATTGGCCTAAAGAAGGTCAGTCTGGTGTGTCTTACCCGTCCCATCTCTCTCAGTTTAGTGAGCATCACAACGATGGTGGAGTTATGTTCCCACAGCATCCTCCAGAAGTCCTCTGTGGTTTCAGCCAGGGGACCCTGTGTGGCCAGGTACGCCTTCTGCTGTCTGCAAGAGCAACACAGCACACTTAATACGCCGTCAAAATACAATATTATGCAAGTGCAAAAAGTAATAGATGTTTAAAGAAAGAACACAGTGCTACGATCTATACAAATAAAGAGTAAAATGCATCACTTATTCTAGTTTTTAAAGGTACTAGATGTTAGCAGCCATGTTAGCACGTTGTTACTTCATCAAAACCATACTTGTTTCATTCACACATGTTCCAGTAACCCTTTATTATAAAGGTGTATGGAGTTTGAAAACACAATGGAGCACTTCCTGTATAGAGATTATGCAGACAACATCACCTCTGGAACTTTACTACTGAGTGGCAACATTATGAGAGTCAATGGCAAGTAATGACATTTTTTTCTGTTAAAGCTCAAAACACATCTAAAACGTGAAAGATCTGCTACAGCTTAACACCAAATAAAAGTCTACAACTCTGCTTAATATTTAATTTGTACCTAATAATAAGACAAGAAAATCAAGTAAACAGTGGCAGAAAACCAGTTAACAGTTTGAAAAATGTGCCTGTAGTCTGCAGTGTCCCTGCTGTTTAGCTCTGATACAAACTTTGGGATCAGACACAGTTGAACTGAACCTATCTCTCCTTAAATAAGATGTTTCTGAGTCTGTGTGTTGTGGAAATAATTATTGTAGGGCGAAAACAATAGCTCCACTGACAAAAATGAGGCAATGAAAGCAAAGAAACACATTTTGTCTGTTGTGCTGCCCATAGTTCTGCCACTCAGTCAGAATGTTGAGGAGAATTTTTCGATGATGTCCATGTATAACATCTATTACCACGTGACATCACAAGGGGGAACAGAGTGTTAGCTGTTTGAGGCAAGAACACAGCCTAAGACACAGCCCTTTGCAGGGTTTGTGTTAAACATTTGTGAATGAAACAAAACTCAACTCCAGGTATGTTTTTGATGAGGAAACCACATTGTAATAACAGATCGGAAAACAGCGTAATAAAGGCCCTTTAATAGTTATAAGGCAATACACAGGCTGCAAGATATTTCACAAAAATTCTGTATCACACTTGTCCTGTTGTGCTGCGGGAGAATGAGTTTTGACTTTTGATCCGAGTATGGCCGTTGTTGTCTTACACAGAGTATATTATTAGTGAAACTTTTCTGTTGCACTGCTCTCTCTCAGCCCACAGTTCCCAAAATGAAGGGTCCTTGTAGCTTTGGCCGGTAACAAGCTGCTGGTGGTATAGGAGTCCGTCTTAAATGAGGTGTTTTATTCTCAAGTCGAGCCATTTGTTCGGCCCTTTTTCGTCTCATTTACTGTCTCTGTCCATTAAATGAGAGAATAAAACGCAGACAGACAAACTATAGCCGACTACAAATGAAGACAAGACGCTGAAGCCAACTCAGGTAACCAAGTTCAACCTAATTATTCACTGTGAAACTGCAGATTGAAGTTCAAATGACATTCTTGCTACAACCCACGAAGTTTACGCATTAGTGTTGTCACAATGCGAACATTTCAAACTCGATTTCATTGCTAAGGAATAGACTCAATACCGATTCTGATACCACAATGATAATTTGTACTTTCTTTTGTATGTGGTGTTATATCTGTGTAATCCCTCGTCTTCCAGGTATGTTCCATGGTCCCTGGCGTATACTAGTCTATGTGGTTTTACACTTGTCTCATACAGCTCAAGATCATTCTAAAGCTATTCCGGAAAGGTTCATTTCTGTCCTATGACTATGACTTTTTATCAATACTTGCTCAAATGACTATCTAATTTTCCATTTTTTGATTTTCGATACTTTAGACAAAAGTATCACTGCCATGGGGCTGCAGTACCGCAATATAATGTCAAAAATCACATTCTATTGTCTAAATAAAGAGTTTTTTTCTTATCGTAGTATCGTGACAACACTAGATGAGAGTGTCTTGCACAAGGACACAAAGGCGGTAGTAGAATGCACCTTTGAAGCGTATAAAGAAAGCTGCTGTACAATGTTCTTCCTGTAGAAGTCCTATAGTATCTAGGCGTGTTCATTCCTCCACAGTCAAACACAAAGAGCTCAGATGTGGATGAGATCATTCACTGGGCTGTGCTGGTGTCCTACGTGACTGTGCCTTAGACATGCTGTTCACCGAGCAACCAACAGATGGCACCAGCGCTCTGGCCGAGAGAGAGGGAGGGAAGGAGGGAGGGAGGAAGAGATAGACTGAGAGGAAGGAAGAGAGGGAGACGCAGAGAGAGAGACTGAGAGGAGAGGGAGAGAGCGAAAGGAAAAGAGAAGAGTGGAGAGAGGAGAGAATGGGTAAAAGAGAGAGAGAAAGAGAAAGGGGGGTGGGTCGAGAGGAAGGAGAGAAAGAGAGAGAGGGGAGAGCTGAGTAATTCACATACTAGACACTTGCTCACATGTTGGCACGCAAGCATCCAGGTGTAGGCATGCAGAAAGAGGGGAAAAGAGAGATGAACGGACAGAAAAGAGAGAAAGGGGAACAGGAGAGAGCGAGAAAGCAAAGAAAGGACAGAAGAGAGAGGGGAGAGGGAGCGAGAGGAAAGGGGGAGGTAAAGAGCTCAGGAGATCAAAAAAATGCAAAAGGCGAGAGAGGGGAGCAAGGAAAGAGGGGGAGTAGTGAGTGAGGTGAAAGATGAGTGAAAGGACAGAAGGACAGAAGCGAGGGGAGATGGATGGAGACAGGAGAAAGGAGTGGAAGAAGAGGGAAGAGAGAGAGGGAGAAGAAAGAGGAAGGGAAAGAATGTAGAATGACAAAATGCGGGGGGGGGGAGATGAGAAGGAGGGAATGAGGGTGACTAAGAGAGAGAGAGGGGTGAGTGAGTGAACTAAGGTGAAAGATGAGACAAAGTATTAGAGTGAGGACAGAAGAGATGAGATAAATGATAGGGGAGAAAGGAGAGAGAGAAGACGGAATAGAGAGAGAAAGGAGGAGCAGAAAGGAAGAGAGAAGAGATTAAAGACATGTGGAAGGAGAGAGAGATGAAAGATGAGAAATTGTGTTAAAATGAGGAAGAAGAGAAAAGATAGATGGAGAGAGGAGAAGGAGAACGAGGAGGGAAGAGAGACGAAAGAATACAGAAAGAAAGAGGTGAGAGAGAGGACGGATGAAGGGGAGTTAAAGGAGAGAGATAGGAGCGAGGATAGGCAGAGCAAAGGGGAGAGGAGAGGAGAGAGGAGAGGAGGGAAAAGACTAGGAGGGAGAGTTACGACTGAACAGCTAATGAAGGTGCTGCGGGCGACGTGCTAATGTGGAACTGGGAGATTAGGATGTGCTCCGGGCCTCTGCACATAAACAGAGGAACAACACAGAAAGAGAGACAGAGAGAGAGAGGTGAAGAGAGAGGCATGGGCAAAGAGGTGCTAGAGGGGTGAAACAGCAGAGGGAGGTGCACGTGAGTGAGAGAGGGGTGAGAGAGGAGTGAAAATGCAGAGAGACGGAGGGCAGACCAAGTAATAACAATTAGGTTTCACTTACAGCAGAGTAAGTCATAGTAACAGGAGGGAAGACAACATGGTAACAGGGATGAAATACGTAGTAACTTTCAGATTATTAATCTTACCATGACATAAAGTAGAACGACAGATGGGTCTATGTCCTAGTTCCATGAGTATGTGTAATGTAAGTACCACAAATACACTTTTAGTTACCATGCCATAGCTATCCTGTATTATAAATGTCAACAGATGTAGGTGAATAGCGATAAGGTGAAATGCTAACTTTTTCTGCCGTATTTTCCTCCTACTATTTCCCAGAGCTTTAGAGGGAAAATCCAAGGAGGCAGAGGACGGAAATGGAAGCGGCGCGCAGGGAACAAACAGGAGCTAAGCAGCGGATGAAAGCTCGAGTCTAAATTGATAGTGCGGCCCCCTCTAACCTCCCTCAAATAAGACCCACAGCCAAAACAAAAACAATCCTGCTCCGTATCACGCCACTCCTGACTCCCCCATCATCCCCCCTCTCCCATACGCGCTAGCTAGAGGACACCAAACCGCTCCAGTCACCCTCATTACGAATGCTCCAGCCTGCACATCCACAGGCCCCGATAGCAGCAGTGAGCGAGCGAGCTAGCGAACGAATCAATGGGCTTGCCTCTCATTAGCTTAGCATATTATTGGCTCCTCTTCAAGGCAGTGCGTGGAGGGGTGAAGGGCGCACTGGAGGGCCCGGTTTAGTTTGTATTTATTTATGCTAGGGCCTTTTAAAAGCAGCTTAATTACACTGTGCTAGAGGCGAGCACAACAGGTCTCCACCCGGATGCGTCGATCTTGGAGAGATGTTTGAGATGGGAGATGAAGAGAGGAAATGGAAAGGGTCGGCTGTGAAAGATGCTCTATAACACACTTCTGGAGATGTTTGAGTAACAAGTGAATATTAATGTAATGCAGTGGTAGGTAGAGTAGTACCTCAAGTAAGAGTAATGTTACTTTGAAATTATATTACTGAAGAAGTACAAAGTAGTGGTCCAAGAAATTACTCAAGTAAGACTGAAAAAGTATTTGGGAAAAGTACTAATCAAGAGATTAGTACTTTAAGAGTAACTTAAAGAGCAGCTGTCAGGATCTAACATCTGATTTATAATTTGAAGTTTATGTAATTTGAAGAACAAAACATTAAGTATTGCACAGAATCTGGTATTTTCAAAGGATAGACAAAAAAATGAGAAAAATAAAATCATATCTGAAGGAGCAGTGCAAGAAATGAGTACTTTAAGTTACTCTAACATGAATAAAAAGGTATTTGGGAAAAGTACTACTCTTACTTGAGTAATATCTTGGACCACTACTTTGTACTTGAGTAATATTTTGAAGTAACGTTACTCTTACCTGAGTACAGTATTTGACGGGTCTATCCACCCAACATCCCACTGTCTGTATATCATTAAACTGTTTACACTTTACACTTTGTTTACATTTAGTTAAAATGGAGGGTTCCTTCTCATTAACACTGGGGCTTCTCTCTGATGCCATAGTTCAAAATCAAACCCTTATGGACTTGCTGTTATTTCTTGCTAAATTTTCCTTTTTACTGTAAAGTCCAATCACAGACTTTCTCTTTTCACACCAGACAGAAAAAAGCAGCAAAGCTACCGTTTTATCTGTGTCCCTCGTGGAAGCAATTTGAACTGAGAGAGCAAGTGAGGACAACACCAGTAATTCTGCCCAGCACGGCCCACAGCGGACTTCTCTCCAATATACCGCCATACTTTTTCATCTGCTCCTGTCTCCTTTAACGGGCTCCGACGCCTGACAACCACCACACCTGTCATATTAACACCCACCGACAAGACGTTCAATAAAATCAACTTTTTCTGTTTTGGACATCATAAAAAGCAACTAAAAGTGGCTCTGGTTGGATTTATAGATGTTTACTTCCGCGTTGGGCCTAGTCTTTTACAGCTGTGATTTAAAAGGCAATGAGTGAGTGGGCTTGTTGCTATTTGCTCTCGTAAAGTTGCTCTGTTTAATAAATCTTTTGACAGACATCTTATTAGTATTAGCATATTGTGCTGTGCCGTCTATGTAAGCAGTAACCAAGTAAGAACAAACAAATTTACTTTTTAGAGTTGTGAAAAGATCTTATAAACTCATCGCGGCAGGATAATTATGATGCTCGGAAATGAGAAAAACTCTGGACCACTGCAAACTGTTAAAAATGAACTAGCTCTGTTTTTCATGCTTTTAATTGAGATGGACAGATATGTTTTTTTTTTTTCATGGCCAAAGCCAATACAGAATCCAGAGAAACCGATCCCTGATAATCCTGATTGGATTATTTCCCACAAATAATGCAATTTAAATTTACTACAAACTCACCCAGAAACCCGCAGCCCCATTTTACCACAAACCTATAAGAGAGCTGTGTACTTACAGTTTGTGCAGTTATCTTTTGCACTTAAGTGTTCAAATAAAGTTTAATGCATATTATTTAGGCAGCAGATCAGCCAAAACAAAATATCGGCCTGTGCTATAGATTTTAGACCGATAGCTAATGCGCAAAAAAAAAAGAAGCAAATATCGGCCCAATATATCACCTCATCTCTAGTTTTTAAGACAGTAAACATCAGGTACACATCAGGACTTAGAATAGAATTAGTTTTTGCCAACAACAGTCAGTGATATTCACGTGTGTTAATGGGACGGATAGAAATATTGTGTTGTAGAACTGAATAGCTTTTTGAAAAGTAAATAGGAGCAACATTGTACTTTTTGTATTCCTATTTATAGAATCACTGAAGTAGAAAATTATATATAATAGGATTTCATGCTATCAACAAAGTTTAGAATGATGAAAAATTAGGACAGCGATTCAAAACTCCATACTCGGCTGACCACATTCAATCAGTTTGGACTAAAAAATAATTTCACAAGTGGGAAAGAAAAGTGAAACTATTAAAATGAAATGGCACATATTGTTTTTTTGGACCAACTTTAAAATCATTACGATTTCATGAGCTCAATCAGCGCCAGTCGGTGCTTATCATTGACTTTTTATTATTCACTTGTCATTAACACTGGCTTTTCAATTCGACTTGTCAGCGTCCAGCATGAGACGTGGGCCGCAGTACAAGTAAATAAAGTGAAAATTGACAGGTCTAAGGCGCTAACAAGCTGAGGTCCTTCCTGTGTACTGAGGTATAAACATCAAAACTCAGTGACTTGAATAAAGAGCCGAGTAAAACACGTCTGGCTGCACTGTCGAACATTTCCCCATGTTTGATTCAAAAGTACCTATAGTGCAATCAACATGATATTTTAGTGATTATAGTAGTGACTAGACGTATAATTTCATGAGTCATAGTTCTATCTTTAATTTGGGAGTCACACAGAGGCGTACAAGTGTGCATGCGATATATTAAACATATTGTATTTTTTGGATCAAGTAATCTTGTGTAATATAGAAAAAAAATACATTCAGAAAGACAGCTTATTTAGCAGAATTTACATAAGTACACCCCCTACTGGTCACTGGTGAAATTAAAGGATACAAAGACAGCAGTTTCCCTTCAAAACAACTTACCTACTTTTAAAGTCCTTGTTAAGGTTTACTTGTTCTGGTTTGGCCCTAGTTTGATCCTGATTTAGTCCTGATATAGATTTGGTGTTGTCCTGCCAGTCCTGGTCGAGTCCAGGTTTAGTTCTAGGTTTAGTCCAGATTTTGACGTGGTGTGTGTCCAAGTGTGAACACAGCCTCAGACATAGACTTAAAGCTAATTCTGACAGACACTATAACAACAAGCCATTTATTTATACTGCAAACAAAACAGTGGAATGAAAGTTATGACTCTCAACATATATGTTATAGTGTATCCATGGGTTTCAGAATGATAAAACTACATGACCGTAGTGAAGCTGCTCTATGGTTGCAATATTGTTGTGATACTTTGATATACTTTTGACACAATCATTTCAGTTAAATTGAAACTAAAATGTGCATGCCTTAATGAACGAGTCAGACTCTCTCAAAGTCTGCCACTTTCATTTAAAAACACAGTACATTTCTGTGACATGGAGAACCTTGATGTATTGTGATATATTTATACATGTTTGTTGCAACTACTGTTGTCTAAAGTATTGAAGATCAGATACTAATAGATTAAAAAAATAGTATCAGAACTAGATACTCATTTGAACAAGTATCAATACTAAAAATATTACTTAAATGCGCTAACCAGTCTAGCTTTATCAAAACTAGTATAAACTACATGGTAATTGCTATTTTGTGTTGAAAATTACATTCTGTTGTCTAAAATGGCGCCCTTAGTATCGAAATCGAGTTTGAAAATTTCAGCACTGTGACGGCACTAGTTGCAATATTGATGATTGCGTCAGCCAATACTTTCGCAATATAGCCCTAGAGACCATAGCTATAGTGTTGGACAATCCAAATATTCTATCTTTTGAATGGGAAAAAGCCTTCAACATGTTGCATACAACTTGAAGCTGAGACCCATGAATTCTGTATGTGTAGGCCTATTGGCAGAAGTGTTATTGACCTGTAGCCGTCGATGCAGCTGGCGTTGATGTAGTCGGAGCCCTCGACTCCGCGGATGGGCTGCAGACACACACGCGTGGACTCGAAAGGCATGATGTTCACCAGGCGGTTCTTGAACTTGTTGCAGGGCAGGTTGGCGCTGATGAACCGTGACGTGTGGGCTTTGGAGTTGGCCAGTCTCTGTTCAATGGCAGGTGGAAGGAGAGAGAGAGGGAAGAGAGGGGGAGGGAGAGGGAGAGAGAGAGTAAGACAGGTAGAGAGAGGGGATGGGGGCGAGAGACAGAGAGGAGACGGAGGGAGATGAGACAGAAGAAGGAAGGAGGAGAGGAAGGGAGGAGAGAGAGGAGATGAAGGGAAGAGCAGAGGGAGAGATAGAGATAGAGAGAGAGAGGGAGGGGAGGGAACAGAGAAGAGAGGGACAGAGGATAGAAAGGCAAAAGAGAGAGAGAAGAGATGGAGGGAAGAGAGAGAGAGATATATAGAAGAGCGGGGTGAGAGGGAGAGATAGAGAGAGGGAAGGGAATAGAGAAGAGAGGAAGAGAGGGAGAGAAGAGACAGAGGGAAGAAAAGAGGGAGAGAGAGAAAGTTGAGAGAGAAGAGAAGTGAGACAGATTAGTGGAGGATTGAGAGAAAATAGATAGCGAGAGAGAGAGAGAGGGGGGGGGGGGGGGGGGAGGAAGAGGGGGAGAATGAGAGAGGGAGAGAAAGGGGGGGGGGGAGAGACAAGAGCAGAGGGAGTTAGTGACCTGTGACCCGCAGTAAACAAACATGGCAGACACCGGTGATTCCCCCATTGAGCTGTGAGAGCTCGACTGTCGTGAGCAGTGAGTGTATCAGAGGAGGACATGTCAGAGTGGACTGGAGGGGGGCAACAAGACCAACTAACATTTAACCATTCACTTGCCCTTTGGTGAGATTTAATAAATCACATAAAGATGCACAGTGTAACTTTTCTGATGAGGGGTTCTTCACCTGCTCGTCTCCATAGAGATGATATTGCTTTGCCTGGAATGTTCTACAGTATGGCATTAAATGTAAATATTTTGCATTTGTTTAACTACAGGTGTTTCTATTGCTCAAACATATTCTTAATGTGGGCGGCGGTGCGTCTTACTTGCTTGTTTCCATGGGGACAGATCAGTTTGATACCATATAGTGGAATATACCAGGTAAAGCAATAACAGCTCCATGAATAAAAGCAGGTGGCGGGCCCTCCACTAGAAAAAAGTTACAAAGTGCACTTTTAAATTATGTCTATTCCATGTTGAAGTACTCCTAAGTACTGGAAATGATAACAATATTAATACGCTATAGCTAAAAAAACATGTCACCTGAACTAAAAGATTCAACATTGCGATATAGGGTCCATGCCTTGGTAGCAGACTGGTATCTTAACTCTCTTAGCACTTATTGGACTTCTACGCCAAGTTTGAGGCACTATTTGCAATATCCATTTATGTAAGCATCTTTCAGGGAGCGCACTAACATTTAAATACACATTCTATAGTCTGTTTAGGGGACTCTGGCTTTGCTGCTGCTATAAGAAACAGTGGGGGTGGTGCGCTCCATGCTGGCACTCCACCGCGCACAGACGGACAGAGCAGGGGAGAGCAGCCGCACTAAAGCTTTACTCTGGGATATTTTCTGTGAGCCGTGGCCAGACCGAGCAGGCGTCATGGCTTCACTTTTTCGCTCTCTCGCTCACTCTCCCCTGTCTCATTGTATGCGGTTGGCAGTGGCGTGGATGCGATTATCACTTCAGAACAGAATGGATCGCGGTCATAAGAGGGCTAATGGTAGAGCCGCACCGGGAGGAAAGTGTGTAATAACATCACAGTCGATCGCTATTGACAAAAGCTGTGTGTTTGTGCATGTCACCTTGAACTGCGCCAATGAGTGGGAGGGTCTGCAACAGTGCGGTTTGAAGTGAAATGGACTAAGAGTGGATAAGAATCTTAATATTGACCTGGGCTACTGATAATTAACTAGCTCTACTGGAAAGATGCGATTTGTTTGCAGCAACATGGTTATCATTATTTAAAGCAACACCCTGTAACTTTCTGGAAGTGGCATGTGGCATGATTCCACAGAAATAGAAAGTTTAAGTCATACTTTGGATATAGATTTCTCCATGGATATAGTTGAGTTTTATCCCATACGGTGGAATATTAAAGCCAAAGGAAAAACATTTGCTCTACATCTGTTTTGCAATAAAAACATCCAAAATGAAAAAAAAAAACAAAAAAAACACATGATTTTATTTTAGTCTATTTTTTGGCTAAAAGTTACATGGTGGAGCTTTAGCTAGTTTTCTACATGAGTAACAGTACCAATTCAACAGAGTTTACCTTCAGTGTTTTTGCAATCCAACTTTATTTTTTTTATGATGAAGAATCTCACAAATTATAAATAACAGCAAAATTAACACAAAACAACAATATCACTTTATATGATTATTATTATTATTATTGTTATTATTATATGTGACATTCTATTTTCATATATACCGCCCACCTCTACCTCTGCAGGCTACCAGTGGCCTCATAGAAAACCCATGTATGGACAAAATTAGTGCTAGCTTCAGTTATATAATCTGCAGCCTTGCACTCATTGGCCGCATATTGTGCTTAAGGTTTAATTGCGTCAGACGCTTAAGCAGTGAGAGAGGCAGCAGTAGCCACACATAATTACAGATCGAAGAGCCAATGTGAGCCATAGGAAAACATTGACTGGAAGAACTGTGCTGCAAACTAGAAGGTTAAACAGTGCACTTCTAAAGAACCACATAACAAACCTTTAACTCTCACCTGTCTATAATGGTAAATAAAGCTGGTGTAGACATAAAGCAATGTTTAACTCGTCAAAGGAAAGCTACCAAGGCCAAATTTGAGCTGACCTGTTCGGAATGAAGGCAACCCAAACTTTTCTAACCAGACTTTCTCACAGACACCATCGTGAATATAGCTTCATAGCTTCAGAATAAGCCAACACACATAGATAATTGATTTAATGGGGCTGTAAAATTTGTTCTGCCCCAGTACAGATATATTGTAAAAGCAGCTCTTACGGTCAAAATGAGACTGCTGTGTGCTGCCTATCTAATTGTAGTGTTTTATTGTCTGCAAACCAGGAAATAACGCTGGTGCATTGTTAGCATTACAGTGAAGACCTCTGAAAGTTGTAAAAAGCACTTATCATCATGGTCATTCATTTGGATGACTGATCTGATTTTGACAATTTGCATTAAAAAAGTGCCTTTTAATAGTTTAGCCCCTGTTTTGTACATGAATTGAGATCAAAATCTAAATTCATTCTCAATAGAGTTGTCAAGTGATGATGTCTTCCGGGACCAACCAAAAACTTCACAGCTGATTTCTACCTTTGTTTTTGTTCCTTATTCATCAAACAAGAGACAATTACCTTTCAAAAGCGCATGTTTAACCGCAAACTGTATCAACTATGTAAATAATGTAATAATAATCTGTCATAACAGGATTATCAGTGTACATATCTCACTAGCTGCCAGTGGTATGTTTGCTTAGCCTAGCTTTTTACCTCAACCTCCTTTGTTCACATTCTGTCACACTTATAACCATAGATCCATTCTTATAACCTTGTTAGTGTTAAACGACTGCAATCTCTTTACGTGAAATGTGAGATGTGCTGTGAAAGAAGAAATTGTAAACATGTTCATTGTTTCCAATCATCTGATGGACCCAGGAAGTGAAATCACACTTTGAGAAAATTGTGATATGAATTTTTGGCATGTCACCTATTTCTACAGAAGATTGAACCCATTGTGCATGTTTTCGATTTCTCATGTTGCTTATGCCCACGGTATGTTGTGTGTCTCACCTTGAACTCCAGCTCCATGGCCGTGACTGTCTCTCCGGGCGGGGGCTGGGTCAGTTTCTGGATGTGCGCGTACAGGTTTCGTGCTGGGACCTCCGTGTTGCCGCATGTGGCTGCCTCCAGGAGCGCCTCGTGGATGAAGATGTACTGATCCTCCGTCTGGACCATGTAGTTCCTCTGGGCCCTCATACAAGTCACGTGACCGTAGATGTCCACGGACTTCTCGTGCTTCATTCGCTCCAACATGGCATCGATCACAATGAAGCAGCCTGTCCGGCCCACTCCAGCGCTGTACAGGACACATCCACAAAGGTTAACAGCTATTAATATAACACCAGACATGGACAATGGCACGGCTATACCAGAGACAGGACACATTTGTCTTCTTTATGCTCAGGCCTTATATGGGTATCGCTATAGCGTGAGGACATTATCAGGGGAACGGGGTTATAAAAACAATTTACATTTTTATCACCCGCTAGTTGTATTTGGTAATGTTATTTTTCATTATATTAAAATTATCACACTTTGCTCAATTAAGCTGTAATGTAACGGCATAATAGCATTAGAGAATTTATTA
This sequence comes from Periophthalmodon schlosseri, assembly GCA_000787095.1. Lineage (NCBI taxonomy): Eukaryota > Metazoa > Chordata > Actinopteri > Gobiiformes > Gobiidae > Periophthalmodon > Periophthalmodon schlosseri. The sequence continues at coordinate 71,921 of KN468965.1, read as the reverse complement.
TGATGGCAGACATATTTTTTCACAATTAATGACTATAAAATGACTATAAATATGAGTGGTGAATGCGGATCTTTTTAAACAAATTGCTTCTACAACATCATTAAACTAAATACATATAGCAAAATACCAGAGAAATCAAATTTCTCCAGTTAAATGTTGGTGACAAGCAGTTACTAGTAAAATCTGTGGAGAGGCGACCTAGATCACAGTATATCTGGATGTTTTTTAAGCAATTAAAGACATAGCAAACTCCTACCATAAAAGTTACCTAATGTGTCTTTAAGACTCCTTATCTTCTGTTACTTATGTTTGATAGCTCTTTAGGTCTAAGATGAGGGATGTCTAATGTGGACAAACTAATCCTACTTTCTCTCCCATGTATGATAATGATTTACAATTTAGATACTTTAAAATAACACAAGGATAAGGAAGGTTGGAGAGGGCTGTTTAAATATATACCAATCCCCCGTTCTCTTGGCTTTACAACGCGTGAACAGTGCAGCCACAGACCTGCAGTGGACCACCATGGGCCCAGCATCCGGAGGGTTGCAGGCCTTGACCCGTCTGAGGAAGGCCAGGATAGGGGTGGGATACTCGGGTACGCCGTGGTCGGGCCAGGCCATGAACTGGAACTGCCTCACCTCTCGCTTCTCACTCGAGCCATTCTACAACAAAGGATTTTCAATATCAGTAAAGACAAAACATAAGTGTGCATAGCCTTGATGTACACACCACAACTAAAATAAGCCTACAGCCAAAGTGGCAAATAAGTTATTATTAGCTAAAGATGCATTATGAAACTTTTAGAGGACTCCACCACCTGTTTGTTTCCATGGAGATGTTATTGTGTTGCCCTGAATTTCAATAGTACGTTGAGTGTGCCCACAGTAAGAATGTACGTTTTTCAAGGTAGTCATAAAAACACATGTAATTGAATAATGCAAGATAAGTTTAATGTGTACTGTGGAACATTCCAGGTCATATAATAACATCTCCATGGAGACAAGCAGGTGGCAGACCATCCACCTGAAAAGTTACGTAGTGCATCTTTAACAGAACAAAATATTACGGTTTCCAAAATTAGAGTCCAGACCTGAACGATCCTAAGGGGAGTATGTGGAACGTAAAACCAAAGTAAATGCAATGAATCAAGAAACTAAAGACATACAGTTTTCAGGGGAAATAAATGGTTCCATTTCACAATAGTAAAACTAAAACTGAACCTTTAGCACTGAGAGCTAATTCCACACAAAACAAAAATATCACAAGAAGGGTGCGAATAATTTTAGACTTAACCTTAGCCAAGATTGTTCAACATTTTGTAAAAAAGACTTGTCACATTTGCATAACTTTGTACTGGGAATTTGGGGAGTTTTGTCAAAATATGAACAAATCTCTAAACTATTTTAAGAAAAGGGTCAACCTGACTTAAGTTGGTGGTTAATAGGTTTTGCTATCAAGAAGCTCAAATAACAACAAAGCCAAACTTAGATAGTTTCAAGCTCTTATCATGCCCCTGAAATAGATTCCAGGTATTGTCACATTCCTGATGGAAACCAAGTCTTTGTTGAGGATTTGAAATGATGGGGAAGTCACTGGTAAAAGCTACAGGACTAGAGGACAAAACATTGGGCGAATCATCAGCTGGCTTCATCAAACCAGAGAAATTAAATCCTTTTTTGCAGCTCGGAGAACAAGAGACAAATCGTGGATCTTAAAAACCAATTACAGCAGTGAAAAAAAATATTCCAGTGGTTATCAAAAATTACTTTTTTAAATGTGACCCTGGTAATAAGGAAGTCTAATTATCCAGAGGGGACATGCCCTTCGCAGACAGGCTCGGACTAAACACTTAAAAGGGAAAGAATGTAATTTATTCTTATGTGTGGTTAGCTGTTAATTGGTTAAAGGAAAGTCATCTTTGAAAACATGGACCAATCTCATAGAAGGAACTAAAAGAACTGGTGGTAAAGATGCACTGCATAGTTGAGTCGTTGAGTCTTTAATAGACTTTGTCTATTAAGCTAAAAAGCCACTACCATTTAAATACTAAACTACCTACCTTAAATACTAAACTACCTATACTATACTATACTATACTATACTACTACTATATATACTATACTATTATACTATATACATATATTCATTTATGAGCAATATGAAGTATTTTTACATTTTCAACAAAATGCAACCATTTTCTTACTTTTTTCCGCAAACCAAAAGTCAACAGTGACAAACCTTCTATACAAATCTGCTATAAAATAAGATTTGTTTTAGCTGTATTACTAGTCACAGTCCATTGCTGGGTTTCACATGAAATTGCAACCTATAGGCCAATATCATTTAATACAGATGGGGGGCAGCTAAAATTGATATTGTTAAAATGCTGTTTTTATTGTAATACAAGAAGTTACTGGGACTAGTCAGTAACAGAAATAATTTGTGCATTTACCTTTTAGTGCCTAAAATGTGTGAAATGTAGCATGGTGAGATAATGGGACAGTAACACGTGCAGAGTAACATTTTGCTTAGTGCACATGTAAGCTGTAATGAAAAATGGCAGCCATTACCTTGTAGAGGGCGAATGTGCGCACGCTGTAAGTGGCCAGCTCCACTGTGTCCAGCATAGTGACCTGGATCATCCCATAGGTCTCTGTGCCCCGCGCAGGCCAGTACTGGTCACACTTCACCTGGTGCAGGGAAGGAGGGAGGGAGAGGGGGAGAGGTGGAGCAAGAGAGAAGGAGAGGGGGGTGGGTGGACAGAGAAGTGAAGATAT
>KN468965.1:25405-64565 GCA_000787095.1 Periophthalmodon schlosseri | reverse complement strand
ACAAAAGCCTCTGTAATCTGCACATACACACACATCAACGCTTTTGCTCTCATTTCAAATCATGACCTTTCACTTTTTATTTATTATTTTAGTGAGGTCTAATGATAAACTAGTGATGGCTGCCGCTGCCGCTGCTGTTGGATCTTGTCACGTCTCGTTTGGCAGGCGACAGTGACAGGCAGAGGTGACTCACTCACACATGTGCTTGGTTTAAATGTGTGAATTGGAAAAAACGCACTTGTATTTATGTTGCAAAAGAAATAAAATGACATTTGTAATAGTTGTAAGAATAGAAATTGCTATCTAGTAGAGAAATGTCAGTGTAATGTTGTAATGATTTGAAGTCAGAAGATATGTGTTTATGAAGTATGGCTATAGTGAAAGAGCATAGTAGTGTTACACTCAAAGTACTCCCTAACAACTACTAGGCTAATAAATCTAGTTTACAAGTGTATTGTAGGGTTGTCACAAATATAAAAATCAGATACTAATCAATACTAAAACTAGTAGTGTAAGTAGATACTCATTTGAGCAGAGCAGGTATTGATACTAAAAATGTCACATTCCCAGGACAGAAATGAACCTTTCCTGAATAGCTTTGGAATGATCTTGAGCTGTATCAAAACACGTACAAGACCACATAGCCTAGTACACGCCCATGGACCACTATGGACCTACCTGGACGACTGAGGGATTACACAGATATAAGACCACATGGGAATATAAAAGAAATATGTGAGTGTTTTTAATTATCATCATGGAGTCGGTATTGAGTATCGAGTTTATTCCTTAATATCGAAATCAAATTTTAATATCGTGACAACACTAGTACCGTATATTGTCAGTTATTACCATTCTATTTTCCTGTTTTAATAATATTGGTGTCCAAAATCCCCCAAAACATTTATGAGGAAACACTGCCTTAATACACTGTCCGTACAAGTTGGAAGGAACACAAAATGGAAAATAAGATTATGAATGATTGCCAGTGTTTTAGAGAAAGGTCAGTCATTTGGAAACATTGAATATACGGGTCATTAGTTTTGCCATTGACCTTTACCCCACATCACTGGAACCATTTGTAACTGGCTGATCAGCGACCACAACCGAAATGAGTCCAGTTTGTCTTGAGAGTAACATTATGTGAAAAAAAAAGTTCTTAAATGTTAGGGTGACATTTTAGATCTGGTGAGTTTAAGACTTATTAAGATGACAGCACAAGATATTCACTGTTCAAACATTCTGTGTGCACGGTGGCATACATCCAGTTCTATTTTTACTGTCTAAGAACTATTTTTATCTGTTTATCGTTTTTTTTTTGAATGAGTGAAAATCATCCATTGCTTCTAATTATGAATTGTATCTGTTGGAAATCAAAATGACCCCAAGGAAACGTAACTGACGCAGTATGCTGCAGATGCTAATGGGGCTCATAATAATGTTCATATGGATACAGTTAATCATCTGCCTTTCTAATGGGGCTGCAGTCGATTAAAGACACTCTTGGTTGACTAAAGACACCTGCCGATCAATTAGTTGACTAAAAGGGGGCGTGGCAAAAGCCCTCAAAACTATTATGTATTTCTATGTATTTGACACAAACTGCACTCACAAGACAAGAGTTCGTGCAAAAACAACTATTTATGCAAAAAGTACTAAGAAACAATGTATTTATATAAATACAGATTGACCTTTGCCTTTTCATATATAAATACCTTAACCCTGGAGAACCCACGGGGTCAAATTTGGCCGCAGTTAATTGCTGCTACCCAAAATGAACAGACAAAAAAAAAAAAAAATAAATTTTATTGTCAAAAGCCCAAGCGCCACTTACAAAAAAAAAAAAAAATCAAATTTAATGTCAAAAGCCCAGAGCGCCACTTCTGGCCCCTGCATAGAGACACCTAGTGGATGAATATTGAACTAAAATGAGCCAGAGTGGTAGTGATTTTGGCCTTGTGTTCTTGTTTCCATTGGCCAAAGTGTGTCTGTACATTTGAAATTCAGTTCTAACATGCAACAAATAAAGCAAAAAAGAACACTGTCTCATGTCTCATTGTATCTGTGTGGTTGACTGATTATTTTCCTAAATTTAAAATTGTTTGCATTGACAGTGTTTGTTATTGTGATTCTCTGAAATGATACGCCTAAAGCCCAATGGGTCAAATTTGGCCCTGATCCTAAATTAGGGAGTAAAGGGTTAAAGTGGATATTTCAGTGAACTTATAGCCGTAATTTAATGCATTGTTCATAATTTTCCAAAGAAGAAAAGGGTTCTTGGGTTCTCCAGGGTTAAATGTACCAGATCTTCAGCTAACTCACTCACTCAATTCTCCTTTCTTCTGTTGCCCCAAATCCTACTAATCTAAATAAAATAATGAATCGACTAATGCAGATTATGACCGACTAAGACGCCATCAACCAATTAATCAACCAAACTACTAAAGGTCAATTGAAAAATGGCATATAGGGCCGTCAAAATAATTTATGACCATCTGAACAGGTTTTAATGGGATCTAAAAATCATTATTGTAAAAATTATGTTTGAAATTTTAGGAATGTGATAGCATAACAGCATAACACAAGGATACTAAGGAAATGTATTACCACTACTAGCTGCTTTCCAGGAATAATTAAAAGCTATCCTCTCTTTTTAGTCTACTTTGTACAAACCACTTTGGTGATTCTCGGTGGAGCAAAACACTGAGCTTTGTTCCATATTGATAGCTCTAGTTCCCAAATTATTTCCTGCATGAGTGCTTTGAAATCCATCTTTATCTTGTCTAAATGATTACCTTTTTTCACATGTCTCTCTAGAATAAATATGATGAAGTTGTGATAGTGATTTTTTTTAATGAGCTTTGAAAAAAAAAAAGATACATTACATAGCTGAAGTTGCATTTTGTTTCATTCCCACATGTTTGAGTAACCCTTTATTATTAGTCTGTCTACATATTCACAGCTTAAAATGCTTTTGATGAGGAAACATTATAACATAGATCAGAAAATAGCGTAATCTGGGCCCTTTAAGGTGTAGTTTCTTGACTAGGGCTGTATGCTGATTTATTTTCTCCAAAGGTTTTATCAGTGCAAGTATGTGAAGGTAATTAAATAAAGCTAGGCCAATTTTGAATCTTGACTTGCCATGCATTCGTGCTTTCCCTTTTATGAGTTTGAGTGTATTTTTAGGAGCGCGGAGTTGTTGGGTGACGATCCTCTTAACGCCGTCTTCACAGATTTTATTGTGCGGCTCTGACTTTTAAAGATTTGAATTCACAGGGAGCACAGAACAAAATCGAGATGGAAATAAACACTGAACTCTGAGTGGGAGTGCTATACGCTATCTTTGTTATTGGAGATAAATTTGCTTCATATTTTTGGTTTGTAAGTAACTAATGTTTTGTATCAGGATCGGCTAAAAACAGGTTTCATTTTGATCAGCTTTGTTTTAGTATTATTTATGTGTCTTCTATTACGAGGAGGAATAGTAGCTTTATACTTGAGAGTGAGAATGCAAGGTTATTTATAAAGATATTACCTGTATATCTAAAAACAGGGTACACAGTCTCTTATGTATATGACTATAATTATATTAGAAAGCCTGATCACACTATTTATTCATTCATTTTTAACTAAGAATTGATTTTTTTTTTTTCCAATTACAGGGTTTTTATTGTTCAAAATACCTTGGCAAAATTGCATTGCTAGGAGTGACAATGCTCCACAGACCTGCTTGTCTCCATGGAGATAAACAAGTTTAATGCCATTCTGCAGAACATTCCAGACAAAGCAAGAACACTGTCCTGTCCAGAATTTGTGGACTATTGCATAAAAATGGTCTTCTCTTCATTAAAAAATCATTAAAAGTCTAACATTATTTCATTTGCAGTTAAGACCACATGAGTAGTCACTGCAACAGCCCAAAATGCAGAAGTGCACTTGAGGGAGGATAATCGAAAATGGCTGCTGTAAGCGCGAATGCACAAAAGTATTCAGAAAACAGGGTGAAACTTTAGTGAGCGCTGAAGACACATGCAGTGATAGTGTCTATAGAAAGTACTCTTTGAAGTATTTGCGGCTTTGATCAGACTGACAAATCCTGCTTTAGACCAGGACTAGACCTCTCTGCCCCGGGCTTTGTTTTCTGCTACAAGACGTCAACATACATTAACATACACCACACATGTCAGTAACCCCGAATATTTAGCTTCAACAAAGTGTCTGGAAACTTTGATGCCAATTTTCTGTTTGAAAATGTATTTTGTTTTGTGACGTCCCCCTGCTGACTCCTCTGTGACAGGAGGTGAAGGTGCAAGAATATTCTGCTAGCATTTAGTGTTTAGTAATAGTAGCTCACACAAATGTTACTTTTCTAATTTCACATATATCCTTTTTACAGTCATTTATCCCCTATGGCTGTAGTCGACTAAAGAAATTCTTGGTCAACTAAAGAGATGTCCTGCCGATCGATGAGTCAACTTAAAAGGGGGTGTGGCAAAAGCTCTCAAAACTATTACATAGCTCTAATTATCTGATCCGAACTGCACTCACAAGACTACACCCGGGAGCTCCAGCAAAAACAACTATTTATGCAGAAAAAAGAACTAGAAACAATGTATTTATATAAAGACAGATAAAACTCTGAGTTAAATCTGCCTTTTTACATATAAACACCAAAAGATACCAAATCAAACTGACTCACAACTCTGCTGTTGTCCCATATAAATCCTTATCTAAATAAAATGATTAAAGCCCTACAGCCCTACTTTATTTATTGTATATTATTTATTGTTTATAATATTATTTAGCAATATTTGGTAAGACAAAATTAACAAATTTCTCCAACTATCCAAAGACCAAATAATTGTAAATAAACAATGAATGTAAGAGAAACTAGGTGTTTTTAGTAAAATAATTCATTTTACGCCATACATTAAATAGCAAAAGTACCTATGTTAACAAAAAATAAAGAGAGAGTAATATTGCCTAAACATTTTAAAAGACTTGGATGAGAACCATAAGGAAGCAAGTGCCAAGGATCTGCAATTTTATCCAATCAAAGCGAAAAAAACAGATACACTTCTAGAACCCAGCCCACCCATTCAGGATCACTAGTTCGAGTCATGTTCAAATGCCAAGACAAACTCCAATCCAACGCACTTCTCATTAGTAAACTCAACCTAATTCAAACTAATTGTGTCGCTGTGCTGTTTCTAATTAATATGGTGTATAATGTATGCAATTTAATTTCCAAGTACTCAGTAAACCAACATGTCATTAAATATTAACTGTTGAGGCATGAACTTAATTAAATCGCTTGTTGTTGTCACTGTGGTAATGTGTTTTAGGTACATACCCGTGACTTCTCTTCCAGTCTCGTCATCATTACTATAGTATTGGACCTCTGCTCCCACACCATCCTCCAAAAGTCGCTAAGAGTCTCCGGTAGTGGACCTTGTGTTGCGATGTATGCGTTTTGCTTTCTATATCCGTCTATGTAGTTTGCGTTGATGTAGTCACTACCAGGAACAGCTGCAATAGAAAGAAAGAAGAGATCGCATTTGGTTAAAGCGGACCTATTATGCAACATCAACTTTTCAGAGCTTTAAACCATGCTAAAGTTGTTTCCCCTTCTCATTTGTCCTCTCAAAGTTGTATTTAAGGTGATTCATACTTGTATGAATAATCTTTATACTCCTCTGTTCAAGACGTCATTGCTCTGATCAACCCCCGTTTTCACCACTGCTGGTACATGCCCACTGCTCTGTACTTACTTCATTCTCCAATTTTTTTTTCTTAATCGCACATAGGATTCAGCAGCATCGTGTAGTCATTTTGTCACTTACTAGTGTGATCTGCTGCTATCCATAGAAGGTGCCGACAGCTGCACGGCTCTTTGTCACGTAACGTTTACTGTGACGTCAGTTCTCATTGGGCAGTTTTCCAATGTTTCTTTTATTAAATTGTTTTAGATGAATATTGCAATTTAAAATGTCCAAATTATAACATAATGACCCACGGGTGTTGTCGATTATAACTACATAGCAGACTCAAGCACAGTATGTCTTCTTTTAAGTTGTTCTCATAATCAGGCATTACTGCAATCAAGGATATTTAAATGTCTTTTCATGTAGCTTCAGATATGTCCTTGGTCAATGTTGATTTCTATGTATAGAGCTCTCAATTTTTAATGCATGTGAGCTACATCCCTCCACATAGTAAGGTCACGCAGTTAGCATACTGTCCTTGCATTTGGCATAATTTCTTTTTGCATTTTTTCCTCTCATGGCTGGGGGGCTTGATACATTATTGTCAGTGGGGCAGTGTTTCCTATAGAGGAAAATTTTGCTCTCAGTGTAAAACCAGCAAAACCAATAAAATGTTATATGTCGAATACCATTTTTTACATGTTTTTTTATCATAAATATATGTACGTTTAAGAAAGGAACAACACTACAGTATGCTACAATGGGATATGAACCAGCAACCCTCTGGTTTCTAAACACTTAACCTACCCCACTGCTGCCACACAAATGATAAATAAACCAAAGAAACTGATATAGTCAATATGCAAAAAATATGATAATTCAAACCAGTGTCATTTAGATAATTAAATACATGTAACTGGATGTTTAATTAGGTACATTGCCAATAACAAATATGCCAACATGCCCCGTCTGGACATTATGCTATACCGTCTTTATTACTTCAAGCCATCTTAATCTGTTTAGCCATCGTTTAGTCTATGCATATGTTGACAACAGAACTTTGTCAGTTTGCCAAGCGACAAAAAAATTGGCATCTGCTAATTTACAAATCTATACGGTGGCCATTTCCCCCATATTTACATCTTTGCACTGCCAGCAGTATAGAGCTGATATGTGTAAACAGTTATAACAAGCTTGGTTCAATACTGTCATGTTTATTTATGAAATTCAGTTACCATGTGATAACTATTTGTTTTGTCCTCATGTAAGACTTACTTCAAATATTACAGTTAATGCATTCATGAAAATGACTCCTACCTTATTGGACAATGTATCTCACTTAATGGAGCTGCACATGATTTTTAAAAACGTGAAAAACAGAACTAGTTCATTTTAAATGGTTTGCAGTGTCCAAAGTCATTCCTCACTTGCCTTATGCATTCCTGGCATCCTAATTATTCAGTACGATGAGTTAGTAAGTAATTTTCATAACTTTCATAGGACAGAGCGGAGTTTGTCATCACTGTAATGCTAACAATAACTAGCATGCTAACCTTGCATGTCCTGATTCTTGGACAGTAAAATGGTTTATAATTAAATGCACAGTACACAGCTGACTTATTTTGACATCAAGAGCTGCTTATACAATATATACATGTTCTGGGGTAAGACAAAAATACTTAAATATGATATTGGTGAAGTAAATTTCAATATCACAGATCTACAGCTACTAAATCTATTCTCGTTATTGTGCTAAAACTGCTTTTTGCCTTGCCTTCTACTTGGATAAACTCAAGGTGGTGAAAAGTTTAAGCCAATCTATATTTCCCTCAGACATGTTGAAGAGTGGATATTTGGGTGGAAGTCGCTGTTGCACTTACCGTCCACTGAGGTGAGCACTACTCTGGAGTGGTCATAGGCGATTACATTTGCATAGCGGTTCTTTGGCTTATTCACTTCCATGTTGGAGTTCTCCCAGGTAAACTGCTGGCCCGGATCAATAGACTATAGAAGAGAACAACAACAAAGGCCAATAGTCAAAAACTGTCACAAAAAGGTGCATTGAATGGAAAAACACAAGCGTACATTTAGGCTGGAAGTACCTTAGATGAAAAAAAGTCAGGACCAAAAGGCTAAAGGGACAGACTGTTCCTGCAGTGAGCTGTCAGCTATCAAACAGCGGAATACGAGCAGAGTACAGCGTGTGTTCAAAGTAGTAGTTTTTGGATTTGACAAAGGCGGAAATGTGGAGGCATGTGGCTACTTTCACAATGAATTCAGACTTCCAAGAGGTCATAAAAGGGCAACTTTTTTCAGCAAGCATCAAATACTAACCATACACTAGGTCTAAACCAGGTCTAAACCAGGTCTGAAGTCTAATTAGGGACTAAACCAATAATTAACAAAGACATATAGGTAGAAACCAGGACTGAACCAGGACTAAACACTGGTACAACCAGTACTAGATCAAGACTAAACTAGGTCTAAACCAGGCTTAACTGAAGTGTAAAGATGTTCCAAACCAGGAATAAAGGGACTAAACCAAGAATTAACAAATACTTAGAGATAAAAACCAGGACTAAACTAGGACTGAACCAGGACTACACCAGAACTAAATACGGATACAGCCAAGACCAAAACATGATCAAACCAGACCTAAACTAGGTCTGAACCAGGCCTAAAAAAAGTCTAAAGATGTTCCAAACCAGGAATAAACACTTATAGGTCAAAACCAAGGCTAAACTAGAACTGAGCTATTGACTAAACTAGGAATGAATCAGGACTAAACATGGACTTAACACAGGTACAAACAACAGGGCTAAACCAAAGAAAGAAAAAAAACATGCCGAAACCAGAATTAAACTACGTCTAAACATGGACTAAACCAAGAATAAGAGTTATAGGACAAAACCAAGACTGACTCAGGACTGAACTTCTTTTAAGTAATCAGGACTACATCAACTTCAAACCACACAATGGTCACCAACAGCACTGCATACTACATTTTGCAAAACTCTGCTCTCATCCATATCTTTTAAAAAATATTTAATATATATATATTTTTTTAACCAAATGAACACCCATATTACATTGCCTCATTCTCCGAAACAAATGATAATTTACCGTAACTTTTTCCCCTTCCTGTTATATTTTGGTATCGGTCCCTTCTTCCTCGCCCTCTCCCTCCCCTGCTACGACATTTGTCTCAGCGCTCCAGACGACAGTAGACTGCATACGTATTGATCGGTGCAGATATGTGACGCTATCCCACCCCCCTCAGCTCAATAGTGTCACCACGTCTCTTGTTATTTCATTATCGATCCTGCACACACCAGAAACCTTGTCCACTAATTCCCCAAGACCTTTTCGCCTTCAACAAATCCAGAGACAGACCTTGGACATTCTTGCACTTACTTAACCCTGGCTCAAGCAGTCATTTAATTAGAAGGGCCTGTCCCAGTCGTGTCAAATGGGACAAATGGACTGACGAGGGAATAATTTGTGTGTTTAAGCAGGGTGGACATGTGGCCGCTCATAAGAACTGGGTTTCAATTAAGGGTCGTGGTTTGAGCCCAGTTTAGTCCAGATGTAGACTTTGTTTAATCCTGTTCTAGTCCTGGTTCTAGGCCACAGCACTTTCTAATTATATCACTAACCAAATGCACATAATTAGAGATAGACCGATATCGCTTGGCTGATATATCAGTCAGATATTTGCACTTTTTATCATATCAGCTATCAGCCTTCAATCAAACATAGGCCGATATGTTGCTTCAGCTGACCATCTGACTAAAGCAGAGACCTTTAGATTCATTTGAACACTTTATTGCAAAGAGCTCACTGCTTTCTGATGGCTTTACAGTGAAATAAGGTTGTGGATAAGTTTGTTGCCATTTAAAATCATATATTGGCCCAAAAAATATCGGCAGAGCTTATCAGTCGTCAGTTGCTCTAGTTTCAAAACAATCGGTATCGGCATCGTCCATAAAAAAACCCCCAACAACATATCGGTCCATCTCTACTACTACTGGCTTTACTTGAATGAATTTTAAAAATCCATTAAAATAAAGATTGATTTGTGCCCAAATAGAGTTAAAAAAAACTCAAGGATAAACAAAAACATACATGGCTTGATGAAATACTGTTAGCTAATCACTGTCTTCAAAATCAATAAAAGTTTTATTATCTAATAAAAGTTTTGTCACTTCCTGCTACAAACTCCCACCTCCCACGGGGCACAAAAGGAGAAGTGAGTCATTCTTAGTAAGGACACATTCTTGTACTAGTGAGATTTGGTTGAATTTGTTGAAATCCAAATTGCTAAATCATTCTCCACTGGCTCGACCACAGGTACAATCATACCCATTAGAATAGCTATTAACAAAGACTGTTTGTGGTATTGCAGTTTCATCCTTTACCTGGCAATGTGACTAAAACGCTTCAGACAACATTGTCTACTTTATAAAACACCACAGAGCTCCTGTTTCGATTCAAAAACATTAATTCAAAACCATGACGTTTCTGAAATGATGTGCAAGAAATGTCGATATGTTGTGCAGAAAGTTACGGTTTGAATTTAATAGCCAATTTCTATGTCCACACGGGCTAGTATGAAGAAAGCCATTTCATTTGCAGTCAAAACATGCCAGGCCCATTTGAGTGCTTCGAGAATGCAGCATCTTACGGGAGAGACTGATGACAACCGGTAAATAAGTTTGGGAGCGCTGGCAAAAAGAGGTGAGAGGGGCGTCCAATGCACTGCCTGTTTCCACACTGGATGGGCTTACAAATGAGAGTAATGATAGACCTATGATGAGTGTGCTGCGCGATAAAAAGACTGTCAGGGGAGGAAGCTACGCCGCGTCTGATTGACAAATACTGCTCATTACCCAGCATGCCTTGTGCTCAGTGTGGTGCTGCGGGAGGGGAGGTGATAAATATTGGGAAAGAAAATATGTGCTTATAGATGCTTTGGTATACCCGCTTTTTGTGTTTTAGTAAGTACTGCAGAAAACGATGATATTTTGATATGATTTTTTTTTTTTTTTTCAATATTGCAGAAATATAATAATATTCATTCAAAACTCAACATGTTGATTCAATTTCTCTGGCAGATTTTGTAATTTAATTGAAAAGAAAAGGTTTGGTACACATCTTATCTGGCCAAACTATGGTGGTCAGTAATTGGCTGATTTGGCTAATTGCTATTGCTAAAGCCTAGAGCGTCTAAAACACTGACTGTGGAGCCTCTGTAGAGGATAAAAACTCTACTAATAAAAGAGGAAGAACTACTTATAGCTATAACTTATGAAGCCAGAAACATGCAAGTAAGCCAGTACAAATATTATAAAAAGACACAGTTATGTAGCCAATGATGTCATGATCGCAAATTGTGATTGATTTTAAATTTTCTAAATCCTAGTGAGAACTAAACAAAACAGGACCAGTGCCTTCGAGAGGTCTGTACTAAGTAGCTTTTTTTACATTCTGAATCTTACACACTCATAGATGAATATGATATGTCAACATTCTGATGATTATTTGAGTACAGATTTCGCCTCTCGTCTCGCCGCTGGAGGGGAAGTGGAGACGACTACACAAATGAGGAGCCTTTGGGGTTGGGCACACCAGGAGCAGCCGGAGAACGGGACTGTGACAAAGCACCATGAGCTGCTGCGCACTGTCCCAGCTGGCACCGGGACGGCCCGCCATCTGCGAGGACGGGGAGGGGGTCTTCTCTGGCTCTGGGGAAGCGAGAGGGGCGGGCCATGTGCCTGCAGCCATACAAGCTGCATTCTGGCTTGATATGTTACACTAACTCAACAGGCAGGCGAGGCACTGAGCAGCCCACGAAAAACAACACTTAATTGAGCGCAGACGTTTGGAAAGGGGCTAATTATGCCTCCAGATAGCATTTAATTTGCACTAAATCGCCGGAAATGCATCAAAATCATATACCATATGCTGGTAAGATATACAGCTTTGCTTACAAGGTCTCCTGCCACACAGAAAGCTCAAAGCATATCAATGTGCATACATATTTGCTTTATCATGTCACATGTAAGAAATAAAATGGCATGTGTTCAATAGTTATAAAGTTGTTAGAACATACAAAAGTGGTACATGTGATCTAATGATAATAGGAGACCGCAGATTGAGTTTCTGAACAATGCTGGTTAACAAGTACGTCAGTCTGTGCTATTACAGCCGAGTATTTCATTAAGTTAAATAATAGAGCTGGAACAGTAAGCCTAAAATAGATGAATCGTTTGTTGTTTCATAACAAATAGCCAGCAGCATAAAACTAAGGTCTAGGGCACTGTTGGGAACATTACCTTCACAATGCATGTTTATTGTTAATTGTAATAGCTTCCTCTTCCAGTGTTAAATTTCATTTATTTTACATTTAATTTATATGAATGGTCTGGTATAGTGCTGGAAAACTTTTAATTATATTCCAAATTGCTTTTCGAAATGGCCATAAAGTTAAGCTGGAAATACATAACAGGCAAAAGTTTCAGCGCAGGTTTGTTAAATTAGAACATTCATTCAGAAAATCTAATGCTACTACTCTTATATTAGTTGTACTATTACTTCTATTGTCACTTCAACTACCACCATTACTACTACTGACATCAATACACTTGTTCTCAATGCATAGACGCCTTCAAGGGTAATGAAATGCAATCAAGTGACCTTGTTCCTTCCTTTAGTTTGTATGTTTAGTCATTCTCATAGCACCTGATTTGAACTGAGCAGTGACCCACAAGTGTGCGCAAACATCCTTTTAGACGAGTCCTTGCTAAATCCATTGCTTTGTTGAATGGGGCTTATTAGGCAAGTCTGATCCAACAATCACACAAACATTAGCGCAACTCCTTTTCTCTCTCTGTATTCAAGGGAACCTGTCCTCTTCTCATCTGGCCTCGCTCACCCCTCAAAAAAAGACAAAAAAAAAAAACCCAACAATTTGCCACTTTAAATGCAAATGGATTCTCTTTTCTTTAGTAGGAGAAGAACGGTGACAAGACATAATCCCTCACAGAGTTGCATTGGAAGGAACCGAAGCAAAATAACATTCAAGGCAAGCATCAAGACACAAGCTGATTACTTAAGCAACTCGTAGCCACCTGCTAGTTTGGGGAGAAAGGAGTCCCGTAGGTTTAAAAGTGGGCGTCCCGGTGGGATCAGTAATGGAGTCGCAAAAAGATGGAATAGTGTCAATGAAAGAAGGCCATTAGTAAACATGAACACAAATTTAAACCGGGAAAAACATTGAGAGTAATTTCAGAAAAGAGATAAGAGATGTGTTATAAACATAAAAATGGAGATGGAAAAAAAAAATGATTTGGACAATAAAACAAAATGGGAAGAGACAGATTTAATTAAAAAATATATAGGACAAATTGTTCTATAAGTATTCTGAGTATCCTAATTATTCACAGTGATGAGTTTATAAGCACTTTTCTCAACACTGCAGAGTTTTGCAGTGATGGTAAAGCTAACAACAACTAGCATGTTAACACACACTTTCTGATTATGAGACAAACAAACAAAACAAAAAAAAAAGCTTTATAATTAGATGCAGACTTATTTTGAACTCTGCTGCTCGATTTTGCTCTAATACATGGGTAAAAAAATTGGGTACAGGCCCTTTAACATGCACAATTATTACAAATACATTACAAGATACAAGAATGTATAGTTTTGACAGCAGACCCACCTCATACTCCTGGGAGAATTTGAGTCCGTCGTTTGCCTTCAGTCTCTCGATGTGGTCGGCCAAGTCTGCCACTGTGATGGGTGGGTGCTCCCTCATTCCTGATTGTGAAAATAAGATTAAAATTCATTAGACTTCGCTTTTTGAGGCATAAAAAAGTGAAATGTACTACACAAAGAGAGTGAGGCTACTGATGGGACCATGAAGCGGCTGTGGACACTTTGTTGAACAATGTATGACACGGGACTGAGGCACTGGTGATGTCATCATGCTCAAGCACACTTTCCACCTGGTTCAGTTCAGTACAGCATGGCACAGGTAGTATACTGGTGTCCCTATGGCTTCAAGGCACCCATACATTATTGACTGCTTACAGACTCTCAAATATGACTCTCAGTTGGAACTCAAGAACCAGTGAAGTAACCACAAACAACCACAGCAAAATCTATATAGTAATTTATCCCTTTCATCCATTAAAGAGTATAGGACTATAACATGTAGCAATCTGAAACCAAAATTAGCCTGAAACTTTGAATAGGCACCTAATAAAGCGTTATCTGAGGCAGCAGTTAAGTTCCACTTGGGTGCATACCAAAATAGGATTGATGTCACTTAATACAGTACAATACTTGCTGGTTCAATCAACAATAATGCATATTGCCTTTGGGTCCTTGAACAAGACACTGCATTTTGTTTTTTACACATTTTACCTCTACCGACTGAATGCATGGTTAAGTGTTAAAAATATGGTTATCAGCCAAAAATATGTGGTTTATTTTTCCCAAATCATTTACAATGCATTTATCAATTATCAATTTACAACTACTCTAATAGCTACAGTTAAGCTACAGTAAGATTAGACCCCGTTTCAAATCCCACTACTTCATAAGAATCACTGTTTACATCGCCATCAGTGCCGCTTCCGTCAATCATTGTCCACACTCCCCCCTAGCGGATATCCAGATCAGAGGTTGAATTACCTAACCGTGGCGTACTGAACTGAACCGTGATAGTCCGTCTCTGTGGAAACGTATTTGGTGGGAGGGGGGACACAGGTGTAGCCAGGGCTGTGATGCTTGAATGACATGGAGCAAGCACGGATCTCGGACACTCCACTCTCAACATGGGCAAAGGTGGGATCACTACAAGACCCCAACAGTCACTCGGCATCCGTCACACTGTCACTTCCTGTAGCGCAGAGGGAAAATACTTACTACCGACTGGTAACTGTCCAAAAAGATCCTTTGAAAATCTCTCTCTCTCTACAATAGACCATCATTCGAGGGCCCAGCCTGGAGCACTTTGGCTTTGGATTAATTTCAAACAACCCCCATGCCGGCTCCCTAGATTTCTCATCGTGGCGTTATTGGATGATTTATTGCTAATCTACCGACACAAATTCCCCCTGTGCCTGTGAACTTGGCAAAAAAACGCTGCGCTTAAAAGGATTGCTGGGAAACTTGTGTGCTCAGAGTTGACTGTATTTGACGCATGAATGCGCCCAGGCACACAGAGCAGAGTTAGCTGTAAGTAAAAACTCACAAAAAGATCATAAAAGTGTACTCAATAAGGTAAGTACACGTTTAAAGTGCATATGACAGTTTTTTTTAAAAATGTTTTTACAATTAGGAGTTTATGTGGGTTAATGTGTTTAATATTTGTCATTGTTAAGTGTTAAGTGGCAGTTTGCGAAGAAAATTTGAGAAATGTTGAAAATTACAGGTCGTAGAGTAATTCTAAAACAGGAATGTCTCCATCTATGTCATCAGTATATAAAATTGAATCAAAAATACTGGATTTTTATTTGTCAAATCATAACTATTGTGTAAATCAGAAAACTTTTGCCCTTGTTTACAGTGTGGTTTCTAGATAACAGTTATGGAATTACCTTTACACCTGTCCAACCAGGAAGTAAAATTTTTACCAACAATTTCAAACAAGGGTAAACTAATTAAGGTTTTTTAACTACATTTTAGTGAAATGAGTCGCCAAACCTGTCATATGCATTTTAGCTATGGAGGTCTATGAGGTGAAGAGGTCATCCATGCCAGTGCTGCTGCCTCATTATTTCAGTAATGTTAATGGCTAATGGCGAGTTACTGTGGTCACTGAACAGAATTAGACCTCACCAATTGCGCTAATTCAATACACGCAGGGGGGCTTCCTATGAACGCATTAACATCTAGTAACATCAGTGTTTGAGCGTGCGTGGTCAGGGCGTTTGTGGACATGTTTGTTAAATGGACAGTGAAGTCTTTAGCTGAGTCTCAAATGGCTGATCTCAAAGTGCACTTCCAGAAAACGCACTGTGAACTACATACTTAGTGGTAAATGAGTTGTGTGTTTTCGACATTAGACGGCCCATGTCCTAACCACAATTGGAGTGTGCAACAATCTTTCAAGGTTGCTTCAAATAATGGATTTTCACCAAGCTAATTATGATCGCCCACAAATGTTTTTTAGGGAGGGCCTGCTTGTACTAGTGTAGTGTGTTTCCATTCACTTCACATACAGCTGGACAAATAAAGATACTTGCATAAATAGTATGTTTGCTGTAATGTATAAAGCTGTTGTTCTCGGATAATTATGCAAAATGGCAATATGGTGCACTGTTCTTATGATCGATGGTGGCACAGAGCAGTTTTGTTTTTTGTTTTTTTTTACAATAGTGATCTAAACATTAAGAAATGTTATCTTTCATGCAAGAGTGTTAAGAATCTGCTTCATTGCACAATTTGCACTTTTGTTGAAGAATGTTGGACTTTTTGACCCCTTTCTGACACCTTATAAGACAACGCCACAATGTAATCTCTAGGACTTACCCTCCATCTGAACTATGTCATTTTTTTCGTACAACTGTATAGCGTGTATTTATATTCTGCAGTGACATCCTACTTGGGGTATACTGCATGTAGGTCTATGGTGGAATGTTCAGCAGTCACCATGGTGACACAATGCACACATTAGCAAACACTGCCAAATAAGTTTGAAAATCTAAGTCTGAAAACTCAAACATACAATAAGGATTCAAACAACACATTTTCAGGAGCCTGTGATGAATACGAGTATTCATGGACACATTTAGGTGTTTGATTTTCAACAAAAAAGGTGAAAGTGACTAACTGAAAAACTGTTGGCTAAGGTAGCTGGGTACCTTGTGACTGTAATGTTATTTGAGAGGGATTTGTTTAACAGCTCAAAATGAGCTGTTTAACAGCTCAAAATGAGCTCACCTGTTGTGCTTCCAGCTAAATCAGTTCTTTATTGTCAGATTGTGTTAAAACAAAGCTCAGATTAAAGTCTAACATGAGTAACCAAGCTTCAGACAGAGCAGTGCCTGCAGTTAGCATCACACCCTCAGGGAATGTTGATGACATCAACTGCAAAATAAATAAAAGTAATTCAAAAAATAACTTTATAAACCACATCTGACATTATGCTTTCGTTGTCAAAAAGGCAACTATAGAAAGCACAACATAGGCATCCTAAAACGAGCGAAACCAGTCAAAACATGGTGATGTGTGACAGATAAAATGACATTGAGTGATAGGAGTGAAGAGACTGCACGTGAGGGAGGTAACACAGTGGGGGGCAGTAGAGAGCAAACTAACTTTGAGTGTTGGGGCAACGGTTGGAGCTGGGACCTGCGGAGGAGAGAAAGAGAGGAGAGAGAGAAGAGTGAAGGAAAGGAAAGAAGAAAAATAGACTTGGATCAATAGGGAGATAGCTCAGGATCAGACCTAGACCAAACAGCATCTGCAAATAACCTTAAGCACACCGGGAAGGCACAGCGGGCAGTGTTTACTTTTACGGGGGACAATCTGAGCTCCAGTTTTCAAGTACTCCCAGGTGACTACTTACTTTAAATTGCAGGACTCCAACCTGTGACGCTATCTGTAATGTAAATATGCACAAGGCATGGCCAAGGGTAAAGCTGGTATATTGGTCCATACCTAACTGCTGCTGCTGTTGCTGAGATGGTTGTTGCTATAGAGGTGGGCTAAATAAAAAGAGACTAGAGATATGATCGACCAAAGCACTTAAACAGTCAGGAACAGAGCAGGGTGTCCACCCACTGGAAGCCAATCACAGTGGATGACGAAATAAAAATATCCAAGTTTAGCGCAAAGTCCTACAGAATATGTACAAATGATGCATTATGAATATGTACAGTATATGTATAAATAGTCAGAGTTCTTCTCTCAAACAGAAAACTGTTCCAACTTATGATGTCATGTGGTAATACAGGAAACTCCATACACCTTCACTAGAATCATTTGGATAATTCCAGCAGGTAGCTGTTAACTTGAAAACTACTGCTGCATGACATCACGAGGTGGAACAGACCATTTTGAGCCTGGGAGTTGTGGACTAACATGAGATGAGGTAACAATATTTTAACATGGCTTAAAGCTCACGAGAGACAATTTTGTGTAATATAGGGGGTTTAGGAGCTAACTTGACCTAGTAGTTATTAGTTAGTTAGTATTAATTTCATCGTTCCATAATCATGCATAAATATTACTATGTATACAAATATACAATTAAATATGTATAGATTTAAGTAGCATTGAGTGCACTAAAGACTTGACAAGAATCTAAGAGCGTTATCACAAATTCACACATTATTATCGTAACTATGCAAAGTGTCAGCATAATAAATTGATGTTTCCTGTTGCTTGTAGGAAACATGCATTTTTATGAATGGAGCCGGTTGATGATTACCTGTGAGTTTGCCAGCAAATAAATGAAAAATATACTGCAAGTTTAATCTCATGAATCACATATAATTTAAGTTTATTGTTATATATTATGTAGCTAACATTTGCAATAGCAAATGGGCAAATTATGACTTTGTATTATCGTATCATGGTCTCTGTTCTCCTAGTTTTTAATTTATGGTATGTTACATTGTCAGCCATAATGTAACGACCACTAAGTGTAATTATCTGTTCAGTTTTATTTAATTTAAATAATTTAATTTAATCTTTTTATTTTTATTTATTATTATTTATAATTGCAGGTGTATTTATTGCCCAAAAATACCTTGAAAAACATGCATTCTTATTGTGAGCAGGCACGCCTCTCCACAGATCTGATCTGCAATTTGGCTTACCATAAAAGTTACATTTTTTCTTTTTTTTTTTTTAAATCAGATTGCTGAATTTTACCTGATATTTTACATCGTTCCGCACTGTCTCATTTTTTCTATCATTTGGGCTGGCAGGAATTGGTAATATTGTCAAATTAATGTGAACATCCCAAAAAGAGGAGCTTTCAAAGGGACATAAAAAAAAAAACGAGAAAGAGTGGGCCGAAGAGAAGAGCGGGGCCGCTATTAGCCTACAGGGGGAACGGCGAGACAAAGGACCGAAGATGTGGAAGAGATGTGGGAGGCTGGGAACCGAACAGGGCTGCTTTAGTGCTGCTGCTTAATTCCTCTGCAGGGGTTCAAAGAGGCTGTGAGCGCGCGTATACAGCCAATGGGGTCTTTAATAACCCGTGAGAAGCCAGCCACACGTGTGAGTATGTGCTTGTATGTGTGTAACGTTGACATTTTATCCCCGCTGTATTGTTCCCTCAGCCCGGCTCACCTTGACATCAGAGGCAGCAGGACTCATTACCAGCAGAGGAGGGAAAGAAAGAAGCTGATGGGAGGGGGAGGAGGGCTGCCTGACACTAGCTCTCACCAACAGTACCACAACGGCTACACACACATACAAGCGCGCTACGTGGACGGCATCGCAATCCACCTGTGATACAGTCCAAGCCGGGGTTTGATAGCGTTTGTTTATTTTCTTCTTATTGAACTGTAGCAGCCAGCCGCGGGATGAATTACAAAAATATGCAAGTGGAGGGAGACGGTGTTATCCGACAACACCTGGTGCAAAAATAATCAAGAAATACATCAAGAGAATAAAACAAGGCGGAGGTAGATTGGAGATTTTTTTTTGTGGGAAAGAAATTTAAGATGCAATATCCGCCACTGTGAGCTAGAGACAAAAGACATTATGGAGGGTTATTAACATGTGAAGCGTGCTTAGAAGTGATAGGATAAGGTCTGCTTTTGAATGACTGAACCATGCATTTCAAGGGGATTTTCATCTTGGAATAAATTCATGATGCATAGCAACAACATACTGTGCCCAGAGGAAGGCCAAATATACAGTAAAGGTAATGCTAATGTTATTATGTCATATTCCCACTGGCTGCAGGTACTGCCATTTGATACGCCTGTTACACAGTAGGTATTTTTGTAATAAATTATGCAAAATCAATTGGTTTTCCATATAAACATGTGTTGCTCCACAGACTGTGCCTCTTTACCTGGCGTCTGGTAGTTTAGGCGTCTCATCTCCACTGGGTCAGAGGAGTTGGCCAACAGTGAGTCCTTCACCCCTCCAGAGTGCTCGTCTTTGGGCAGAGGAGACGCCCGCTTCCTGTGGAGGAGAAAACATGGAGAGTCAGACTAAACCTGAGTATTTGATCATTACATGTGTACCCAGCATCCTGTACTGAAACCAACTGAGCAGAGTACGTGAGTGGAATCAGCCAGATGGATTTTATGGACAAAGAAAAACAGCGGTAATGAGGTTAATGGTGGAGCTAAGAGTTTTCTAAAATAGTTCTGAGAATTGGCATTTTAGGGGACCTGTCGGTACCAGAGCTTTACCCCAGTTAAGTTTGCCAAATGGAGTTAAATGTGTTTGAAGAAATGCCATCATTTCCTGGAGTGGCCTAGGTGGGGCTGTTTTCTGTTGGATGGGAGACAGCTGCAGTAGAGTGCACATGTGTGTGAATGTGCATGTGAATAAATCTGTTTGTGGAGAGAAGATTGTAATGTGTGATTTAGCGCTGCGGCCCTGCGAGTGTGCAGTGTGTTTACTGGCTCCAGATCGAGAGGAAAACAGGCACACGCTGTAATTAGCTCATCAGCTGGTGGCACAACACTGGGTAATTAGAGCGGCGAGCTGCACCTGCACTGCCAGAGCTGAGAGCAGCACTGTACAGAGGCTGTGGACCAGAGCACTGTCCGTCAGCTGAGAAGAACCAGCAGACCAGTGTGTGTGAGACAGGCAGCATCTGTCCTCTGCTCACACATACGCCTCTCTCTCCACAGCTGCACCAGCCTCTCTCACCCGCTGCACACGGCCCAAAGACGAAGGAAGCATCAGAAGCATCAGGGCGTCCTGTGGAAATTTCACATCTCATTGCACTCCATTTGCAAGTGCCAGCGCGGGTCTGAGGCTGAGCAGGGCCTTCTGTCAGCGTGCTGAGAATACTTTAACCTGGACCACCACGCTATTCAGCCTCCTGGTCGGCGCACCACCTGTTATCTGACGCTGCAGGGGGCTGGGCTAATGCTAGCACTGTGACAGCTAATCTATGACATGGATCTCTCCCTGCAGCCGAGAGGAGGAGCGCTCTGGACCTTCACTGGGACCAGACTGAGCATCTGTGATGTGTCCCCCACTCGCCACGTCTCCCCCGGCCCAATCAGATCACTATCTATATGACACCCAGCGCAGAGCTAAAGGTAAACATGGCAGCACAACAGGGCTCTTCTTCTAGGGCTCTAAATGGGGGACAGGGCTGCACAGGTTATGAAAAAGATAAAATAACTAGCCTTGTGTCCTTGGTCAGACACAGCCAAGCCAGAATACGTGACACAATGGTATCCAGAGAAACATGGCAAGGTACGTACTTCTGTGAAACTGGTTCAGAGGGAACTGAGTATATGTCCATGTATAAAAGCCACCATCTGTAATTAGACTGGCTGACCTGCCCCTGTTGTATTCTCACATAACACCACCGGATGCTCTCTACATTTCTTCTGTCTGACAGTGTGCCCGCTTTGGCCTGACAGAAGAAGACCAGAGTGAGCCTGAACAAAGCCCAGGTGAGGGGAGGGGGGAACAGGTTTCACATCTGCCATCTACTGGTAACAAAAATAATCTAATAAAATTCCAGATGGTAGCTTTAACAAGTAAACATGAACTAAAATGTGGTGTGGGCGTGCGTGTTGGTGCTGGTTGGATGGGTTGATGGGGCAGACTGGCAGCCTTGCTTCCAAGAGTCTACCCCAGAGTATCTGTGGCTATAGAAGTAACTTATCACCTCAAAGTATGTTAAGCGCTTGGGTGTCTTAAAATGCGCTGTATAAACCCTATGCATGATTAATATTATTAGAGTAAACTTGAAAAACTACAAGTTACTGGTATAAATTATTATTTTCATATTATATGGTTACTGTATTTGTTGATATTGTGATACATTTGTGCGGGCCTAGTCAGATGTGTGCGAGTATAAGTGTGTTGATATTCTAAGTCACAGTGTTAAATCTGTGTGACCAGGACAGGTTGCACTTAATGAGGCTGGAACAGAAACCTTTGTAGGGACTTCTGCCACGACGAAGCAATGCGGCAGAGAGAAAAAAAGAGGAAAAGTGGCAGAACAGGTCCTGGTGGAAAATGTCAACTTTAAAAGATCGGGAGCACTTCTCTTTCGTCGGCTCCTCTAGTCTGGCATTTTCCCTCACAATGCCCCTTTGAGCTGTAGCAGGTGAGGCGTTGGCATATTCCGATGGGCAGGTCTGGGAGTGGGCACACTGACACGGGCAGGATAATGAAACAGTGAGGAAATGAAGAGGGAGACTTGGACAGGACATGCTAACACAAGTGACCCAGGGCGCCACTGACCCCTGCTATTAAGGGCTGCACAGTCTGCTGCCTCTCAGTGCCTATGTGATATTACAGACACCAATTTAAACATGTCTTACTTTAATCTTAGTTCACTTTTTTCTTTTTCCTTTTGGCTTTAGAGCTGAGAGGTGGCTGACTCTACAACCCCTGGCTTTCATGAATAGGTCTAATTCACTAACACAGATGAAAGGGAGTTGGGAGATGGAGGAGATCAAGTCACAGCTAATGAGACAGCGGCAGTACCCACCTTTCCTGTTTGCTGCAGCCACAGAAGCAAAGGGAAAAAAGTGCAGGATTAATAAGCAGGTTTTATCACATGCAGCTAAACTGCTTCAGCCCAAATGAGCTCGAGCGCATCACTATTCCAGCAGCCCGATTGAGCCTTTAGAAATATCTTCATCAGTGCAGAGTGTCAGAGCTGGCAAATATGCAGGTAGAATAACAAAGCGCCGTACAGTGCACTTCTTTCTTTGCTCAGTGAAAAGGGCACACAGCCTCCTCCCCACAGTCTCTGCTGTCAGTCTGAGCGTGCTCAGAAAGGCCTCTAGTGCAGGGTGTGCTCCTCAGCACAGAGCTGTCTCAAGGCCTATTATTAACCAGTCATCTCACAGTCTGCCATAGACCCAGTATGCTGCTGCACAGGTATCACCAGGAGCACTGCACTTATCAGGCTAACAAAGTGTGTTGCCACTTCCTCACAGAAAAACCCAATTAAACCAAATGAGATACAGGCCGTACAGTGCATCCACACAACGAGAAGTTTGTTAGTCAGCCCTTACTGTTGTCTATCACTATGCAGACACAAAGGCAAACTCGAACTTCGATAATCATAATAAAGATGAAAACCACTGTATTCTGAGGATATGAATTGGAAATGAATGTAGACCATCTAAATATAGCTCCTATAAACTAAAGCAGGCACATTCAATTTAATTGGCTGCATACAGAGTTTAGCAGCAGTAGTTTATATTCCATTGTTCCAACACAATAGTAGTGAGTGGTGTGGGTTGGCCCATGTGCCCACAGTATGCAGCAGGGCAGCTCAAGTGCTTTTAAGAGATACTGACTGAGCTCTGAGTTAAGCCTCGGCTGAGCCCTCTGTTTCCTGTTTCAAATGGCCAACAGTGTTGGCCAAAGCCTTTTTTTCAGCCTAAACTAAGAGTTTCTGACAGCCAAGCTGTGCTTTTCATTAGGGACCCATGTCAGCTGCCATTTCTACTGACATTTCACATGCTATTGTTAAAATGTCTAACTGGGACAAAATCTCTGTGTGGAAAAGAGGATTTCCTCAAAGACAAACCAAATCTGGCATTCCCCACACTGTATATGATGGCTACTGAAATGGGATGTTACAGTTGTGTGTGTAAGCAGCTGTGCAGGAGGCAGAGGGAGCATGTCTTATTTCCATTCCTGATGCAACTAAAAGAAAGCCCAATCACAGATGCCACCAGCCGTCAGCCTGGACAGACCTAGGAGAGAGAGCCTTACTTCTTAAAGAGCAGGATGGCGATGACGATGATGATGATGAGGACCACCGCCAGCACTGGGCCCATCACCCACAACATCTCTGGCTTCTCCATCCCTGAGGCCATGCTGCTGCTGAGAGTCACCTGGATCAGCTCCGAGTACGGGCTCGCTGAGAATGTCATCTGCAATCAGACAGACAGAATGTGTCAGAGCCAAGTTTACATAAACTATACAAGTGAAGACGCTTTCTCTTTCAAATAAAGTGTCTTTTCCTGGAGGACTTCAGAAACATAGCAGGAAACAGAGCTGAAATAATGGACTGTCAGCACGCCATTAAGATAATTTTACAATCCAATAGAGAGCCCTTTAGTAATAGGCAGCTGTGGTAATGATTTTGTGGCACTGTTTCACAACACCATAAAATGAAAAACATGCAACTTCTATTCATCTTTTTCCAGTGAAGGTGACCTCAGAGGACTGCAGCCTCCTGTTTCTTGTCCAAAACTCCTTTAGTAAACACACACAGGGATACAGTGTCAGCAGAGGGGTGGCAGAGACTGGGGATAAATATCTTGTGTTACACCGTCATTTATTAGATACTAGAATTTACCAGGGTCAAAACTTTACTCTGAGGCATTGATAAAGACGATACATACATTGGCTAATCATTCAGTAGTGAATCTGACTAAAATCAATCATAAAGGTGCACTATGGAACTCTTCTGGCAGAGGATCTTCCACCCGCTTGTCTCCATGTTCCACAGTGTGACATTTCGCGTAACCCATCACCATGTAGACGAGAAGTTACAGATAAGATTTGTGGAGAGGCGACTCTGCTCACACTAAGAATACATGTTTTCAAGGTATTTCTGAGCAATAAGAACACGTAATTAAAAAAGTAAAAGATTAATTTAAGGCTATGCTATTAACATGTCAGGCAAAGCAATAGCATCTCCATGGAGACAAGCATACCAGAAAAGTTACTATGTGTACCTTTAATAAATAAAGACAAAACAAAAACTAAACCATGTGCCAAACCAAATTTAAGTCAAGACAAAATCAGTATAACATAATGAATAAACTGGCCTACATAGCATAAGTATTGTGTTATAGAGAGCCCGATATGAAGTGTGCACATAGGAGCAGGTGTGAGAGAGGGCTGGGGACAGACACGTAAGAACATACATCTCGCTGTCATCACTTCTTCATTAGCATTGCCCTGTTTTTTCAGCGCTGATATAAATGAGATATCCAACTGCTTTTTCATCTCCAGACAACATATGACAAAAAAAGCAAAGACGACGGTGTTTTCTGAGTGTCTGGAGTGGAGTTTGAAAATAACAAGAGACACATGAAGAGTAGATGAGAAAGGCTGGGGCCATTACTGCTCAGCTTGGTGCCCATTGAACGACGATATGATGATTCGCAGGTCGGAGATGGAGGGAGGCAGGGGTGACAGATCGCATGGCCTCAAAGGGGAATTGAGCTCCCAGCATGCAGCGGGAGTGGCAGCAGTAATCCGCATCATTAGACACAGCAGCCTGCTCACAGGCAGTGCAGGCGCATGTTAATTGGAGAGATAAGCAGAGAAAACGCTCAAAGAAAGACACGCTCCGTCATCAGCTGGTGTCATCTGTACAGTGCACTCAGGGGGAATTTACTGTATAAGAGCAGAATCATTTTGGTAAATATTAGGTGTGCATTAAAACTATACAAGAACTGGGTTAAGGGGGAAAAATAGGAACTGAAATTTAAAACGGCATGGTATGGCACAGTTCAGTATAGTAAGCCATGAACGGTCTTATTTCTCCAATCCAAGTATTTGGGCTAGTGTCATGACTGGATTTTTTGATACCACGGCAAACGCTCAATACCTAATACCGATTTTGGTGCTATGGTAATTACTTAAGGATGGGTGATATATCGGTTCCGGTATCTGTATTGGTTGATTGGTTTTCTCGATATCAGTGTCTACCGATACTCAGTAGCGATATTGTTTCACCACTGCCCCATCCTCTCTGTGCCCATGTGTCATTCCCAGTTTGTCCTCAGTTTGTTTTAAAAGTTAAATATTGGTATTGGCCACAGCAGCAGGATATCAGATGTCGGTATCGTCTCAATAAAATCTGTATCGGCCCAAGACAAAATAATTGTACTTTCTTTAATATGATCATGTGGTTTTAGATCAAGACAATTCTAATATTCAGGAATGGTACAACTTTGTCTAATACATTATTACTTTTCAGTATCATTTCTTCACCACAAATTAGTATTTATTTTTAATACTAGTTTCAGGATCTGGGTATAGATTTTTTACCTAATTAAGGCTCAGAAAGATGCAGAAATAGGGGCATGACATCATTGCAAGTATATATGAAGTATTGTACAGTATTGTAATATTTGCATTTGCCTGGTGAATTCTGGGTAGAATTCCACTTCAATTGAAATATATCAGTCTGACTTGTTTAGTTTAAATGAGACACAAGGGTTACTCCATAAAACAGCAAGGAGATCAAGAAGCCACAAGTACAAAGAGTAAAACTTTTTGTCAATAAGTACAGTAGCACTGTATTCATGAATGCACATTATATTATTGCACCCACATGTATGACAGGCCAGCCTATGTCTTTTCATGTTAAAGTGCATGTTGTGACAGAGAGGCAAATTAAAAGACCCCATGCAGATTCAAGCAGAAAAAAGGGGTATGCAAATCCTTTCGTTTCAACTATATTTCCCCCAATTTCCTCTCATTTGTTGCTTTCCATGTACCATTGGGAGTTCATCATTATGTAAGAACAAAGAGACTGGGCACAGCAGCCATGCAGTGCCACAAGACTCCCTGTTCCTCGGGGATGGATCTAAAGACAAAACCGGAGGATGTGGCCCTGCAGGGAATCCTGGGAAAAAACGTCCCTGCGCGGTGTAACAAATGACTGCAGCTGTGCTTTGGAGGTGGATAAGCGAGAGGAATGAGAGAGGGGCTTTTTGTCTGTCGGTCATGGCGTAGTCCCGGGATCATCCATTTTGAACGGGCCTAATATCTGATAAAAGCTCCGTCACGCAGCCTCTGGATCTCAATGGAGCGATGGACGAGGCTGTCGGCGCCAGTGGAAGATGGAGAGTATTTAACATGGGACTGTTTTTGTCAGTTTGGGTAAAAATGTACAGTAAGAAAGACGTGCAAACACAACTGAATACAAATCTAGTACTGTTGTCACAATACTAAAATTAAATCATAGTATTTCTTTTATATTACCACGTGGTCTTATATTTATGTAATCCCTCAGTTGTCCAGCTAGGTCCCCTGGGTGTATACTAGTCTATGTGATCTTGTACTTGTTCTGATACAGCTCAAGATACTTCATATGAGTATCTAGTTTTGATACTAGTTTTATTATCAATTAGTATCTGATTTTTGATACTTCAGACAACCCTAAAGTCTATTGTGAAATTACAGATCTGTGAAGAGGCGACATACAGATTATAACTGTCAGGGCTGGACTGAACAATGCCAAAAGCAAATAGGACATAGTACCATCTTGGCACACCCTTTTTGCACCACTTTGCATAGAGGTCAATCTACCGCAGACAAACATATAGACAGACTTCAGAGGCTTATGATGTGCATCTAGATGGCTTCCCAGAACAGTTCCACACTAGAGTATTTTCGTTCTGTTTGCCTGTATGGCGCGCTAGTAGCAAGCGTCTAAAGCTCTCTCTTGTGTTGCCTCCGGTTCAGATTCTGTCAGCGAGACGAAGTGTGTGCGAAGAGTGTAAACAAATATGTGTAGGAGCTTCGCCGAGTACATCCAGTCTCCTCAGCCTTTTCTCCTCTCAGCCCTCACCATCGTACTGTGTTTTGTCTGGGTCACGCTCGCTGTAAGAGGAGGAAAGTGGGTGATACCAGATGACAGACAGGCACTCGAAGTGTTAAAGAAGCCCCCGCAACACGGTAACTACTATGTGGCCCTTAGGCAGAGCTAATCTACAAGCTCAAGAGTATGTACTTTGCAATTTCAGTATTGCTACTAGTATTCCTACGATCCTCTGAAATGAACTGTTACTCCTACAATATCAGCTAGTACATTTAAATCTGACATGCTTGCCACTTTTCACTGGTAACAGCGTGTACTTACTTTACACCAACGCGCATGCTATGAATATGTGCTGTACAAATGACGGCTAAAATTACACTGCTACTAGTACATATCACATATAGTTATATCTATTGCCATTGCAATCTTATAATCTGAATACTTTATTGTGACAAACACTATTACTATGACCTGCTAATTAGAAATATGTATACAGTATCAAGTACAACAATAAAATCTACTGCAGTTACTAGGTAGAAGTTGTTTAAGTAAGTTGCTACCTAGTTAATACTCAACATATCATCTTTTGATATTTACATATTTACAGTTTAGGGGACAAGATAACTACATGGAGTTTGAGCCATTAATATGCTGGTTACTACTACTACAAATATTACAGCTCATATTACCTACCTTACCAAATTATACTTTGAATAAATAGACTGTAGCCAATGTATTTATTATAACCACTACTCCATCTTTTACTACAAATTGTATTAGCAGCCCTCTATTATTATACACCATCAGTGCCAGCAACAGATTCTTAATAAAACAATAATCTTTACAATTTGTTGTCTATAAATAAAGAACTTGAGTTACAGCAATTCAAGTCACAAGCTCCGGAGACGCCTTTGTTTTTAGCTCACTGTTGACCCCTCTATAGCTGCCATTCTCAGTCTTTAAACAAACTGAGAAACAGGCAGACAAGTAAACATCTCCACGCTACATCCGCCGCAGTCTTCACCTCCCCCGGGAAACTGCAAACCCACGCCCTCCCCTCCCCTGCCACATGACACTGCGAGGAAGGGCAAACAAGATGCAGAGACAAAAATAAATACATAAAATATAAAAATCGACAGGAAATTTGAATATTTCAGGGTATGTCTTTATCTATGCAAAACACAGTCGTAGCTGCGGGGTGGGCTCTAACCTTCCCTCTACTGTACTTAAAGTTCTATTCACAATTATAGTCATGCATTGCAAATTCAGAGAGAAACTTCATGTCTACCTCCTGAATAGCAATTATTCCGATATCTTTAGGCATGGCTGCAGGGGGATGCCTTAAGGAAAAGGTGACAGAGGGCAATTACCACTGAATCCAATCAAAAATGTTGCTAATTCTTACTTCAGAGCAAGTCATGCAAATTTTGACCCTTTAGCAAAACTTTTATTCCACATGAGGTACACCGTTTGTCGAGGATTTGAAAGTTTTCAAAAAGCTAAATCTCTTGATATTTCGGGGAGCCTAGAGCATAGACAGAATTAGCGCTACCAAAGCCGATTCCTTGATGTTGTGTACAAATAATGAACGGGGTAAACATATTTTGGTTCGCTACTAACGCAACCTGTGCCTTATCAAAAGAAACCAAGCGGCTCTCTTATCCACTCTTCACAAGCTGGACAGTACACAAGGAGAAATGTGGCTGTACTGATGCTACCTTCATGCCTTGGTCTCAAATGATAGTGTTTATACTAGCGCTGTATCTCTCATCCCATTTCACACTTCCCCCAGCCTGTTTATTTGCCTTGGGGTGCAGGGGAGACATGAAGGCTCTCACTCCACTTAGCTCTATGTTTTCTACTATCCTCTGTAGCCGCTGCTCGATGCCTGTGGCCATTGATGTACAGTATGGTTCAAATGTCTTAAGCTGGTTTTTTAATATCAACTGTGAACATAACAGGTGTAAAAAACCTGATAAAAAACCAAATGAGTATGTCAAGGGAAGACATGTATTCATGGGTTACAGTTTCTAGTCATAGGCGCCATTTTGAGGACTTTTGAGCTATCCACACATTGTGCCCACTGCTCCTGACAGGTAAGAGAAGATAAGATGAGATAAGAGAACCTTTATTTGTTCCACAATAGGGTAATTCCAGTGTTGTAATGCACCGTTCAAGAACAGCAAGAGAATTGGAACAGGCACTCAAAAATCAAGATAAATATTTGAAAATAGAAACAATAAAAATTTAACACAATACTGTGCAAGCTGTAGGTTGCCCCAACAGCACTGAAGGATGGGTCAAATGCAGAGGACACATTTCCCTATGGTGACAATAAGAGTAACCCTAAATGTTACCTTAAAAGATGATATTTAGCTTGAATTACACATTGATCTAGTAAAATAACTGGATAAGGTATTGCTGGTTTAGACCTGTCTCCAGTCGGATTAGTGGTACTGTTGCCCAGAAAGCATTTTTCCCTTAGAGCACAATGTAATCACAAACTGCTCGTGTTCGGCTGACAGAGACCTACAGCTTTCAAGAAGGTCAGATTTTGAGTCAGTTTTTTTTTTTTTTTTACCTTTTTTCAGATCATAAGCTTTTTCTCAGCTCAAAATCCTTCAGTTGTCTTAAAAAAAAAACTGTACTGCTGAGTTTCAGATCACATCACAACAATCCATTGGCCAAAAATATTTAACACATATAGGGAGAAGCTAAAATCGATGTGGTTGAAATGCAGATTTTGGTTGTACACAGTGAGTTCTTGGGCCTAGTCACAAATATAAATAATCAGGTTCAACATTTGTGAACTTACTTTTTAGATACTTCTTGAAAAACAAGGCTATAGAAGAATTTCTTATAGAACTCTGGCGGCCATGTTTGATCTACGCAGAGAGAACAGAGGAGACACAAGTCATATATTCTTGTACACTGTTGTCTTATCCCTCTGGGTTTCTCTCAAGTATCACGCTTTGGGCCACTTCAGCAAACTGCTCAATCTTGGCGTGTGCTTTACCTTGCTCTACTGTCGCTCGGGGGCGCAAAAACAAACAAAGAAAATGCCATTGAAACAAGTTTCACAAGGGGAATTTCAGCTCTTGGGGAAATGGAGCTTCAAATCGATAAAAGTTAGTGGCTACCTCAGCACTAAAGTATTTACATACAGACTACAGAAAGCACGGCTGTTCACAGGGACTTTAAAGGGCACATGACAGGTTAGACTACGCATTTCACTTCATTATAGTTAAAAGGTCCTATATTACACAAAATTGATTCTGGTGAGTGTTAAGCCATGTTATAATTCTGTTACCTCGTCAAAAAAAAAAAAAAAGAGTTGTGTTTTGTCTCATTCCCACATGCTCTGTTCCACCTTGCAATGTCATGTAGTGGTAGTTTTCAAATTAACAGCTTTTACCTTTAGTTCAGTAGAGACTGGCAATTCCAGGGCTCAAATCACCCAAGTGATTCTAGTGAAGGTGTGTGGAGTTTAAAAACATGCATTGTGATATGACATCACAACAGAGGAACAGAGTGTTTTCCGTTTAAGAAAAGGGTTTATGTGTTAAATGTGTGATTGAAGCAAAATGAACAATACTCCAGGTACGTTTTTTGATGATGAAACAACATTATAACATATAACATATTCATAGTGTAATACAGACCCTTTAAACCAATTACATTCAAGATTTAGCTGAAATTGTACAAAGCTGATTTTTGGTTTATAAGTTTATAGTTCCACTTCCTGGTTGGA
The DNA here is from genome assembly GCA_000787095.1 of Periophthalmodon schlosseri. Lineage (NCBI taxonomy): Eukaryota > Metazoa > Chordata > Actinopteri > Gobiiformes > Gobiidae > Periophthalmodon > Periophthalmodon schlosseri. The sequence continues at coordinate 33,403 of KN468965.1, read as the reverse complement.
CATCTGGTATTTTTAAAAATTGTCTTTAAATATTTCTTCTGCCTCTTGAATGGTGTAAAACTATACTAATAAATATTTACCATAGTATTATCCCACCAAATGAAGCAATAACTACACATATGTTTAAACGTGTCATATGCACTAAATTAAAATGTGCATAGGATGGGGTGGGCGCTTATAGGGCTCTGTAAATCCTCTGTTTTTTGTAAACAGTTTTTGAAATGAGTTATAGAGATATAGATTGTGCAGCCTGGAGTGTGAGGGGGAGAAGAGGATGGGTCACTGAAAGGACAGCCACTGAAGGATGAAAACAGGCTTCAACTCACTGCTACTGTGTCTCATTTAGGACAAAAAGGACCACTGTTTGAATGAGGGCAGACTCTTAAAGCAACCATTTCTGACTTTCGGTACAATTACGACGCGATTATTTTAAAGTAGATGTAAGTGTACTAAAGTTTGATAAAATAGTGGACTTTAAATGGCCAGTATGAAAGCAGCAATTATACTCATCGAGGTGTTAGGCTAAGTGCTGTTTTTGGAACAAAGGGAGAAGTGTTTTGCCATTTTGTTGGCAATACTGCAAATTTGACTTAGTACAATAATTATTTCGCTTTGGTGAGATTTTTTACATTTGCACCATTCTTGTAAACATACTTAACAGAAAAAATAAACTACTAATACGCATTTCTGTGCCCAAATGGATAAAATTAAGTTGGCTCACATCTGTGTAATCCCTCAGTCATCCAGGTATAGATCCATAGTAAGAGAAAACTTTTTTTTTTTGGTCCAGTTGACAGATTAGAATTTTTCTTAAGTTGGGTCACAGAAAAACAAAACAATAATTTATAAATTTCAGTCCATTAAAGATATACTCTTTTCTCTTTCTTCACTCTCTCCCCCTTTCTCTGTCTCTCCTCCTCTCTCTTTCTCTTTTTACTCTCTCACTTGTCCCTGTCCCCTCTCCCTCTTCAGCCTCTCTCTTCTTCCTCCATTCTCTCTACTCTCTCACTTGTCCCTCTCTCTACCACTTTCTCTCTATCTCTACTCCTTTTCTCCTCCTGTCTCTTCTCTGTGACTTGTCCCTCTCTCCTTCCCCTTTCTCTCTCTCTCCTCTCTCCCCTTTATTTCTATCTTCTCTTCTTCTATCTACTCTCACACTCATCCCTGTCCCCTCTCTCTCTCTTCAGCCTTTCCCTTCTTCCACCATTCTCTCTACTCTCTCACTTGTCCCTCTCCCTACTAATTTCTCTCTCTACTCCTTCTCTCTCCTCCTGTCTCTTCTCTCTACTCTGTCACTTGTCCCTCTCTCCTCCCCCTTTCTGTCTCCTCTCCTCTCTCCCCTTCTCTCCCCTGCCTTCTCTCTCTTCCTCTGTCCCCTCTCTCTCTCTCTTCAGCCTGAACGAGGGATTACAGTACGACTTTTCAAACCAGCATTTCATGGGAGTCGGGCCTTACTTTGCAGACTCCCTATAGCCCCTGTGACCATATCACTGACTTTCTCTTAACTGCCGCGGCACTAATCAATCTCTCCCTCTTCACGGTGTGCGAGCATGGAGGCAAAGGCAGGGCGAAACCACCAGAAAGCAGAGAGGAGCAAATTGTATAAAAAAGTCGGTGAAAAGTTGTGGATTTGAAGGACTAGCGGCCAAAAGGCTACTGAATATGCATGTACGGGGTCATGGAAAAGCCCAGAGCAATTGTAGAGACCGGTTCTTGCCGTATCCAAGTTTACTCCAATCGTGCCATAGAGGAGTGAGGCGGGGGAGGTCGTGTTGGATCAATGTGTGAATGGTCCACTTAAACTCCAAGTTGAGACATGGGTGAGGGCAGTGCCTTTATATGGACAGAATACAGTAGTGAATATAGCCCTGGCAATGTCACAGTAAGAGGTAAAAAAAAATGTCCCAAACCAATAATTTTGCATTTTGCAAGTATAGAATAATGTAATAAACTGAGATAGTGTGAACTGTCACTGTCCTTGGGTACACTTGGCTACATTACACTAGGGTTGTTAAAAAATTATACCCCCATAATGATTTACTCATTTGAAGTATTGCTGACTTCCTAAATAGTAGGCCTGCCACGTGCCATGTATTGATGAAGAAAATATAGACAATACACAATAATACTGAAACTAATTTGACACAATAACCCAAGAGCAGATTTATACCACAAAAATACTATTCTAAATACACAATATTGTTGAAAAAAAACATGATCTGGACTAAACTAAACCAAATGAAACACTTTAGTTCTTAGTTTGCATCTGTAATGAGTCACAGAAGTTATTAATTCAACCTTTTACGGCTCCAGTGTTGTCATATAGCCAAAAAATAATCAACAATTTCTCAGTAGTACAAAGAAATTGTACATATGGTAAATATTGACCCCAAAAAATATTGTTCGAGCTTTCATATATTGAACAATAAGTCAATATAGTAATTATCATGACAGGCCTACTGAATAGTTTTGAGGTGATTCTATTCTATTGTCTAAAAAGTGTTTTTATTATTATTGTGGTATTGGATATTATTCTCAGTATCAGCACGGCATTACTACAGTACACACTCACCACATGTCATAAGAGGAAGGACATAAAAACAATAAATCACCATATATGACTGTCTATAATATCTGGAATTTTAGATATTATAAAAGGCAAATAACATAAAACTTTAGCTATATCTGAAGAAAAGTGGACACACACAACCGATCACTAGATAAGTACAAATATTGGAACAACAGTGAGAAAGAACTTGCTGTATAAATCCTTGTATTCATCATTATAATTGAAAGCGTGCAAGGGAGGGCTTCTGTGCCCACTCGTCCCTACTTCTACTTATAGAATAGTACAAGAAGTTCCACTGAAATCCAGTCTAATCATTTACAGACACTTGGGCTGTAGGCTTGTAGTCACTGGTCGATTAATAGGTCATTAGTTTCTTAATTGATCAAAATGTGTATTAGATTATACGGATTTATAAGGGACAACAGGAGAAAGGAGAAGATAGTAAGTGAGCAAGTTTGGTGAAGATTTTGTATTTTTCAGTTTATATGTAAAGAGGCAGATTAGTGTGTTAACTTTATATAAGTACATTGTTTCCTAGTACTTTTTCTGCGTAAATAGTTGCTTTTGCATGAACTCCCGTGCAGATGTAGTCTTGTGAGTGCAGTTTGGGTCAGATACATGGAAATGCGTAACAGTTTTGAGGTTTTGCCACGCTCCCTATTTAATCAACTAATCCATCGGTAGATCTTTAGTGAACCAAGAATTCCTTTATTACTACAGCCCTAGTAGACACAAACATCCATGACTATCCACACCTTTCCAAACTCATGTCTCATATTGAGTTTGGAAAGGTGTGGACTACAACTTCTGATGGACTGGCTTGATTTCAGTATTTGCATTTGTACCACCCACTGCTATCTCCACATGACCGAACTTCCTGCACTGGGGACACGGACACGACTGAAAAGGTTACCTCAGGAGGCTGTTGACACCTCTTTCTCTTGGAGTGCTGTTGGGAGAGGATCTGCATGGCGCGCAACTTGAAAACTTAATAGAAAAGCTAAATCTCTAATGTCACTTGGACTGATAAAAGAGTTATCAGAGCTAGGCGCAGCAATGACTTTTAGAGGTTGCCTTAAAGGGTAAGTGGCAGTAAAGACAAAAACAACTATTTGGCCGCATCTCCCATTTTACAAACACTTGAGAGGAGATGCACTTGGAGGTTGGCGACAGGCTGATAAATTTAAATGGGTTCCACGAAGAAAAAAAGTTGTAGAGAAGAAGCTTTAAAGTAGGCCAACACACAATTCCCCAGATTTCACCAAAACAATAACGCACAAATATTTCTGCATAGCTTTAGAATGATCTTGAGCTGATTTCAGTACAAATATAAGACCACACAGACTAGTACACGCCCATGGACCACTATGGAACCTACTGGACGACTGAGGGATTACACAGGTATAAAGCCACATGGTAATATAAAAGAAAGTATTACGATTTAATGTTGAAAATGTCATTCTATTGTCTAAAGAAAGATTGTTTTTATCACTGTGGTATCAGTGTTGAGCACTGAGAAAATCGAGCAACATTTTAGTACCATGACAACACTAGAACTTACATTAAAATGTGTTTTGTTAACGGTTTTTCACTGGGAAGCGCTTGTCATTTGATCTGATTTCATAGGTTGAAATAGGAGTGGACCCTGGATGCAATTTTGATTTATCATCATTCTTGCATTCTTAGCTTTATATGTCAGAAAATATAAGTAAAGCCATTTTCTTATTCAGATAGTTCATGCCTCACTGTGATTTTTTAAGTCCACCTGTCACTCAACAATTTGATAAGGCTGACCAATGGGAAGAGAGGGTGGAGAAAAAGAGAAAAAGATACTGCATTATCACAGTGGTTCCTGTGGTGCTTATTTTCTTTCTTCAATTATAAAGCATACAGAGTTGTTGTTTTGTATGAAATGTTAAATAAAATAAAAATGCTTTGTGTTGTGTTTAAGCACAGAGTTCCATTAAACAGAAGAGCGCTGAATAACAATATTACTATCTTTACAAAGATCACAATCAAGCCTTTGTTAAATGCTTTCAATCTAATTAAAAAACACTTTAAAAACCCTACAGTGTGTGGGGACAGAAAATAATATTGCATTGTATTGTATTGTGGATGATGTATTGTGAAAAATAAATGAAGAATCGAGTGCCATTTTGAAAATAAACACACAAACTATGACAATTGATGCTTTGCGGTTACATCATGCCGGGGGTGGTGGGGGGGGGGCTGCGTGTATGTCCGTGGGGAAATGTTTAGCAGTTACCTTCATGACACAATGCACACATTAGCAAACACATCCTGTTTACTAATGTGTGCATTTTAGACGGTTTGAAAACTCAAGAAAAAATACAAAATGGATTTATACAACACATTTTAGGGAGTGTGTGATCAATATAAGTGTTCGTGGCTCTGTTTTCAACAAAAAGATGAGTGATACTAGCTGGGGGACTTGAGAGGGACTTGTTTAACCGTATAACCATCAACTCAACTGTTGTAGTTCAAACTAAGTCAGTTGTTTATGGCACATTGTGTAAAAACAGCTCGAATAAAGTCTAACTTGAGTAACAGATCCTCAGACAGAGCAGTGCCTCTAGTCTGCTTTACCCCCCAGGGAATGTTGAGGACATCAGTTGCAAAGTATCAATAAAATGAAGCTAGTTTTCACAGCCCATAGCGATAAACACACACTGAAACACTACACACAATATATTGAGTGCTAGAAGTTACTTTTTTGACCATCTTCAAATCAAATCTAACCTACTATAAAAAAATAAGAAAATTCTCCCCGTGTGTGTAAAGAAAAAGTACACATGATAAATGCTAAGCCCCCAAAAACATGTCCCATCTATTATTTTTAAGTCAATATAGTATATATCATGACAGGCCTAGTTCTCATATGCTGCAGCCCTGAATACACGACACTGCCTGAGACCTGTTGTTGTTGTTGCTAATCAATACCACTGAGCGTGTGTCTTACATATTTATCGGCCTGGTCCTGGTGGTCGTCCCTCAGTGCTGCCAGGACAAAGCACAGATAATCCTGCTGGTTGGTGAGTGGCCGGTTATAAAAGCCGTTGTACTTCTGCTCGTCGCCCAGAGTGAAGACTGGAGGCAGAGAGGCCAGTTTAGCCGCGATATACGGTTTGGATGTGTCCAGGTGCCTGCGACGTCTGAGCACTGGGGTCTCACTGGAGCGAACCAACTGTAAACACAAAACACCAACATGAAATGGTTTACTATTAAAGCTGTTACTCAAATATGCAATGTTTTTAGCTCCTCAGTACAACAAGGGATTACCAGCATTATCTTTATTGCTCATTGGCTACTGTGGCTAGTCCAGTTCAAAAGTCACAAGTCAATTAGTAATAATAATCGATGCAGGTGATTTTTGTTTCAATATGACATGTGAGTAATATGACAAGTAATACTATAATAAGTATTTTGTATTAAAATGCACTGTATTGTACTATAAAGAAAAAAAAGAAATGTTAAGTATTGAAATTTGTGCATGAGAATCAATACTAATATAATACACTATACTTACTTATATTACTACTACTATCATATTTGGTATTGATATGCCCACCACTACCTGTTAGGGTAAGGAGTAAATATGTGAGTATTTTAGTACAAATTTTATACTATTAAAAACTATCAATGGGGAGGTGCGTTATGATGTTACAGTAAACAGTTATATTTTTATATAGCACTTTTCCAAAGCGCTTTATATCAAGGAGCCACTAACCCATTCACACACACATTCATACACCAGTGTACGCAGATACTGGGGGGCAAGGGGGGTTAAGTGTCTTGCCCAAGGACAAAACAACAGCATTCATCTGTGGGATCTGGAATCGCACCTGTGGGTCAGTGGATCTGACCGCTCAACCAATGATTCGAACCACCAACCTTCGGTGGACTAACGCTCAGCCAACTGAGCTACTGTCGCCTGTACTGACCTACAGTTGCCTGCTTTTTTATTGACTTTTTGAATATTAAATGTTGATAAATGCACCTGACCTCTGTTCTACCTCACATTTTATATTGTATAACATATAGTGTACTCTAGATGATGTGTAGGAGTGGATTTGCACTTGGACTCAATGTTTTTGTAATAACAGACATTTTCACTTCAACATTACATGAAGCAAAGAAAATCCATAAAATGCTTTTTAAGGTTAGTTTCGGTTGGCATAGGGATGGCCTTGCTGCACATAACTAAGGTTGTTATAGCGTTTTTGAACACTATGGTTGTTTGTAGACACAACAGTGAGGGCATCTCTTTCCAGTAAATATATGTGAACGTTAACTATACATGAAAACAATTTATTAACAACTTTCAACCACTGTTTGAATCAACCAATGCAGCCAATGAGGCCAAGATTACATGCAATGCTAAATATCCCAATTCAAACTGAAAAAAAGTCTGGTAATATATAGTTGTGGCCTAAGGGTCCAATCCCGTCCGATCCCAAATCAGAATTAGCATGTGTTCATTAACTGTTAATGCGGAGCTATTCCTCACTGTAAATTATGGATAAATATATAATAAATGAAATAAATACATTCTCCAAACGTTCTCAAAATGCCTCAGGTTATTATCTGAATAAGTGCGGTTGATTTCTTCCAAACTTATTGCTCTTTTGCCCAGTGACACAACTTTTGCAAACAATGAAACCGCAGTAACCGAGCGAGCAATTAGTGGCTCCCTCTCCGGCAGTCTCCGCATCTCAGCAGGACTGCCAAGCTGCTTAATAAATGAGCAGACCCGGACACATTACACAGCACTGCGGCAGCCCAGGATCCACCGGCGTTTTGTTTTGGTGCCACGGCTGTCTCCCGATGTAGCTTTATTAAATCATTATGTCGGAGGGAGGAGGGGACAGTGGTTCGCTCACTGTTTAATGACTCAGGGACTCCCGTGTTTCTGCGTTTATTTCTACAGAGACAGTCAACAAAAGACATCAGTTCAAGCAGCCGAGGAGTTAAAAATGAATACTTAAAAATGATGTTGGTAATATTTAGGCTTGTCATTTAGAGTCATGTCCCAGGTGGAGATGAGGAGAGTTATTGGGAAGAGTTATACTAGGCTTGTTGATTGTCAGGGAGTATTTTACTTATAGTACATTTACTGTGGGGTGTTAACTTAAGTAAAGATACCGGAGCAAAAAATACTTAAGTAAAAGTATCACATGAAAAAAAAAAAAATCGACAAGTAAAAGTATTAAAGTAGCCTTTTTTCAAATGCACTTACAGAGTAAAAAGTAAAATATTTTATACAGATTTTGAGATCTACTAAAGCTTCAAATGTAATTATTTTGATAACGATTTGTGCTGAATTTTGTTCAGCAGAAACAATTGAATCGATAGTTTTCTTCCCAGCTGTTTTTATTTATATATTTTTGTTTGTTATGTTAAAAAATAAA
>KN468965.1:0-25334 GCA_000787095.1 Periophthalmodon schlosseri | reverse complement strand
CAGCAGGACTCAGACAATAATAAAAAATACTTTTACTTTTCAGTCCTGTTCAAAAATGTAGTGGAGTAGAAAGTACAGATATCTTCTTTCAAATGCAGTAAAGTAAAAGTAAAAAGCATCCACATTAAAATGTACATATGTAAAGTACAGATACCTCAAATTTAAGTACAGTACTTTGCAACTTTTACTTTGTTACGTTCCACCACTGCCAGCCAATTAGTAATAATGGGCGATAGAAGTGATTTTTGATATGCTAACAAGTAATACTATAGTAAGTGTTAAAAGTACTGAGTTTTGTATGAAAATGCACTATACTGTACTATAAAGAATTTCATCTTGGCGCATAGACGTTTTTATTTTTGCTCCAGCTCAGCTTGAACTGATCTAAAAATTAACAAAATCTGGGTCTATTTCTACAGACTTAAAAATGATGTTGGTAATATTTAGGCTTGTCATTTAGAGCCATGTCCCAAGTGGAGATAAAGAGAAGAGGACTAGGCTCTTAAATCTTGATTGTCATTTGAATGTTATACTTTGTTTAAAAGGAACAGTTACGTTTTTAAGATAATGGAGCAGGCCCCAAAGGAGGATCACAGGAAACAATTCATTTGGGTTATCACCAAATTTACAATTACAATATTTTGACACAACCAGGTCATATTTTTTAGTCTCTGCGAAAGAATGAAAAATAGCTACAAAGTGTTTCAAAAGAAATGTGAAAATACAGTTTTACAATTTTACACTTTATTCTTTAAGAACACCAACTGAGCCGTTTAACAGTCTAAATGTGCAACTTCTATCTGTAAACACTGTAACTGGGGAGGTCTGGGTTAACCAATTTTGCACTTATTTGGGATTACAAATGTCACGGTGGAATAATCATAAAATTTGAAGTTTTTCATCCAATTCTTAAGCTAGTGAATATTTATAAGGTCCTTGAGGCTAATACATTCAAATAAAAAGGGAGAAAATAAAATGACTGGGTCAGGCTGGTACACAGGTGAGGAAAAAGTAAACAACAATTAATTAAAAAAGTTTGGTTAAATCCGAAAAAAAGCATTTAATTAAAAATACACAGCGTTTCAATTAGCTATGTAAAATATGGTCAAAATTTGTAAATAGCTTATTGACCATAGTCGTGCTAAGAATTTACTATGTCCTTTTGATTTATTTTACAAACAAACAACATTAAAGGGCACAAAAGGTAAAAGGTAGCTCTTAACTTGAAAACTACCGCTTCATGACATCACAAGGTGGAATAGAGCATTTTGAGCTTTGGAGATGTAGAGAGACTAATAATAAAGGGTTACTTAAACATGCGTGAATGAAACAAAAACAACTCCTATTACTTAAACATGCGTGAATGAAACAAAAAACAACTCCTAGTATGTTTTTGAGGAGGTAACAACATTCCAACATCACTAAAAGTTCACGAGTTAATTTTGCGTAATACAGGACCTTTAATGCTTTCTCAGTCATCGTCCACCCCACTTTTGGGACCGGACTCACTGATTAGGAGTCATTTGAACAACAAGAAATGCATCTGGCACAGTTTGCAACATGGACTCTCTCTCTCTCCTAAAAATATGTCCCTCAGTGTTGTCTGTGAGCGCAGATGGGCCTTGATCTGGTGTCCAATACCGTCTCTCTTCTCCACCTGTTTGGGCTGAGTCATTGTTTAAACCTGTCTACCCCTGACCCCTCCCTGGGCCCGCGATGGAAGAGCTAATTAGCCGCTACATGCCGCCACTTCCTTCCCAGTTGGAATGGGAGATGCTATCGCTAACCTCTGACCCCTTGGCGCATTAGCCAATCAGACACCAGCTGGCACTCACCTCATCCAGGTCCATTTCGTCTGGACTCTTCCACCGCCGCGTGGACTGGGATACGGGAACCACCACAATGTAGTACCACCTGCCAAGAAGAATAAAGTCAAGGCTAGCACGCTGAGATCAAAACGTAGCATTAGCAAAACAGACAAAACATTTATTAGAGGGAACGATTTTTTCACTGTGTAGCCTCGCGTCGGGATGAATGCTAAATTTGAGCGCTAAGCAAAGGTCGAACGCAGGCAGATTGGCACTGCGTTCTCCAATTAATGGCTAATCACTAAGAACATCTGCCGTGTGGACTGGAACAAATAGTGCCCCATTGAGACGGGCCTTGGGCTAATACTGAACCCCATGGGAATCCTCAGGTTAATAGAAACCACAGTGTCACTAAACTCCTGTGTGCTTTTACTGCATATCATTTCAAAGACCAACCAAGAACACGGGAGAGGGAGGTGTTATGAGGACAATTACAAGCAACTTTTAATACTGTCTGCAAGAGGTGGTATTGACACAAATATATTTTTTAGTGTTTTCCCGATGATAACATTCTGATATTATAGCAATCCACCAGAAATGTGATAAAATGAGCGTGTTGAAATCATGGTTGAGGTTCACGTATGACAAAAAGTGAATGGAATTTAACAAAAAAGTGCAAAAATGCAAAAATATCATCTTTTTAGTAACCATTTTTGCCAATTAACTCAATGTTCTAATTTTGCATATCTTCAAAACAAACATTTTTTACCACCTCTGCTTTTGGCATGATACTTGTGTGAAACTGTAAACCAAAGGTAATTTGGAGGTTTTGGTGACATCTGGTGGTGAAAGTGCAGAATGCAATTTTATGACCAAGCTGGTGAGAAGCATTGTATCCTGATGTCTACTACAGAAAAAAATATCAGACATCACATTAATAAACACTTCTGTAAAGGTACCAGCAATAGCTATATTGCTAACAACCTAACACAACCCACGGATTTGCCATGGCTTGACACTCAATCACTGCAACATCATGTAACATCATGTAACAGTAACACATTTTAAAACTTGTACATAGTCAGGCGGAAGTTGTGGGTGCTCCATTGTGTTCAGCCATGTCAGTTTTTTCCCACAGATCATCATCAAGCTCTTGTAAAATCCCTTTCTCCTGACAGCAAAAACTCTCTCTCTCTCTGTACCTCCCTATCTATTTTTTCTCTCCCTCTCTCCCTCCACCTCGCTCTCCAGGCCTTGACTCTGTGATTCAACAGTCAGTCAACTTTCAGTGCGGCAGAAGACATGTATAACAAGATTCCCCTGGTTCGCCCACACCACATACACCCACCCCCTCACCTCCCCATCCCCAATCACCTGCACCTTCTCTTCCTGTCAATCCGAGTGTTGGAGCTCAGCCAGGCCCGACCACCCTGTAATCTTTTCACCAATCAACATCTCATCTCCTCCTCCTCCTCCTCTGTATTTTGTGTGTGTGGGTCTACGAAAAGTGGGAGGGGGACTCAGGAAAGAAAAGGGTCAGAACTGTTTCTGCTCCAACAATCTCCGAAGTCAAGATAATGCCGCTGGAGCTGATGCTAAAAGTCGCAATTATCATCAGGCGTGAGGTCACGAAGTCGTTTAAGTTAGCATAAGGCTAAAAGTGCAGCCGCAAGTTTTTAAATAGTCTCTCATTGATCAGATAAGGTGTAGAAGTTGTACCACTGCCTCAAAGTCTTTATTTAAGTGGTATAGATAAAAAGGCGAAATTAAACAACATGAGTGCCAATTTTTAAAAGATTTTTTGCAGTATATTGAAGAACAAAAAGAGAAATAAGTAGTAACATGTTTTAGCAAGTGGGGTTAAAAAGTTGACCCCCCCACAACAATTTTAAAAAGGGTTATAGGACATTGAAATGCGTGAATTAAAGTATTACTATTGTCCATAATAAATAGACAAGATAAATTCATAGTTAAAGCCACAGTACGTAACTTTTTCGCCAAAAAATAGAAATACATAAAATAGATTAAAATATAAGCATGGGTTTTTTTTGGAATTTTGGATGTGTTTCTTGCATGAAAGAGATAGAAAAACATGATTCCTTACTGTAAGTGGGATTGCATCTTCACAAACCGGTTTCCATGGAAATATTTTTTCCTTTGGCTATAATATTCACAGTATGGCATAAAACACATCTATCTCCATGGGGAATGTTCTGAACGTTCTATTTCCAGTGTTAAAAGTATGTGCCCTTTAATGTTGGTTACTTTTTGTAATGTAGCAAATAAATAAGACTGTATCACATTTTGTAAATATTTAAAAAGTACAGCCTTGTTTTTATGCTTGCAGGGTTCTTGTTTCTTGTCAACGTTTCCTGTTAAGGACTTGTACTAAAGTTTTAGCATAAATGTTTCTTAATGCAGAACGAAATACAACTGCACTGTCCTTTAAATGGGCCAACACAAATTGAACAAGACTCAAGGATTATCTCAAGGTTGACTGCTTTTTTCACAATTGCAGATGTATGCAAAACACCAGACAGCGAGCGGCAGCTAGCTCCCTTGTCCTTGCGCCATGCTGCATGTGCTGACATCTTGTGGATTTTTATGTGCTTCAACTTCCCTCTCGCAAATTTGCACAGATCGCACTTGTTCACTGATGGAGTTCTTGGCTATTACCGCAGCCAAGATCCAAAGCACAAACAAAGCTATTAGCCTGGATGCTAATGTAAAATAATGGCGTCGAGAGGCTGACAGCTAACATCACTTATCAGGGAGGAAGCGTGCCCAGACTACAAGTGAAGCCGGGAGTGAACTGGCCCCACGGGGTTCATTACTGACCTTATCCGAGCGTTGGTCTGGACCTTGGGCAGTATTATGGTCATCTTGCCGCCCTCTGCTTGCTGTTTGTTTATGGGTTGGGTCTTGATCAGGTCTGGAGCAGTGCGGATGGACACCTGCTGTTGGAGGCCCCCGGCGATGTTACCTCGACTGGTCAGCACAAATGAGTAGTCCGTGTCGGGCTGCAGGGAAGTGATCAGCTTTCTCTTGAGGTTCCCCTCCACTTCCACGCTCTGCTGGTTGTACAAAATCTGGCAAGTGCAAAATAAATCATGAGTTTGTGTTACAGGAAGACACACGCACACTTTTTATAGGTATAGCCCTGTGCAAAATGTTAAGACAAGTATTTAAGAAAGGAGCTTGGGTAGCACGGAGAGCTGCCAAGGCACTAATCGAGATTCAGCCATTTCTAATTGTCAATGATCAGCTTGGGTCTTTTTAATAGAGAGGTCTGCAGCTAATCCTCTGTCAGTAAAAGTATGTGGTTTGGAACAGAGCTCAGACTTCAGACTTCAGACACAATCAGTCATTTCAGCAATACGTTACTTTTCCAGGAGATATTCGATTTGCTCAAAGATTAAAAATAGAAAAATTATTTTCACAATCTGCAGAATGTGACAAATATGTGAAAACTGCAGTGATACATCATGTGTCAACAAACAAGTGGAAATGTATGGCATGTAGTCTTGAAATGTGTTGCTTTTTTCTGTAAATTAATCAAAGAGTGGAAATTGCTGTAGTGAAACTGTTACACAAGTCTGACACCTCATAAATAAATGAATGCGGTGCATATAAACATCATCAAGTTGTTTAAACTCCTGAGGTACAGTCGTAACATGTGACACTAAACGCCTTAATAGGTGCAAGAACATTCTCTATGCATTAGTCATGTGTGAATAACAAAAAAAACAAAACGTATCGCTTTGAAAGGCAGTCTCTATCAGCACATTTAGATTGAATGCCAATTATCCATGCAATCTCATACATTACAACCAGAAAAATATTGTTTGCAAACTAGATTTTCACAGCATTCACAATTACACAGATTATTCTTAATGTTTGATATTTGGAAATACTAATTCAGTTTTATGTTTTGGAGAGTAACTTTTCTAGAGGGGGGTTTGTCATCTTCTAGTCTCCATGGAAACATTATCGTTTTGCCGGAAGTCTTCCACAGTATGGCACTGAACTTATCCATCTTGCACTCATTTAATTTTATTGCTAAAACTATCTTGGAAAATATCCATTCTGACTGTGAGGGGAGTGCCCCTGCACAGACTTGAGCTGTAACACGGCCCGGTAGCTTATCATGGATCTTAATGCCATACCGTGGAACACTCCATAAAATGCAATAAAATCGCCATGGAAACAACTTCTATTTGGCACTTCTATTTATAATGCAGCTGTACTGGTTACACTAAAAAAAGGGTCTTTAAAACTTGAAATAATACAGAGCTATCTTTTTAATGATTAAATGGAGCCTTGTCTGCTTTGAATGCTGCACTTACCTTAAAAGGCACTTGGGACTTGTAGTTTGGAGGCAAATCCCAGGTGAGCAGAACAGATGTCTTCATGACAGCTTTGACACCAAAGTTTAGGGTGGGAAAATCTGAAGAGAGACACAGTTCTTTGATTAACATCTTCACTAAGACATTTTTGCACAGCCCAGCATGTAATCCCACTGTGTTAAATTCCCATTTCACACTACTGTACTGTACACGGCATAACCCCTTTGGAAACAACAGGAGTATTCACTAGTGGTACCTAACATCAAAAACCAGTCTTCATGCTTCATTTTAAAAGCATTCAAAAATAGCTCCCCAAGCTTGTTCTATTTATTATACAGTATATCATTTATATAATCTTAACAAGACATTTGCAACAGGCCAAGATGGTAGCGATTACCAGGAAACGTGGGAGTGCCGACACGTGGGATTAAAATGGGAAGTGTTATAAATAAATAACCAGGTTTATAATGGCATAAAATGCATGAGAAGGTGCTTGCTGAGTGGGTTTTGTATGTAATGGCAGGGAGGGCAACGTGACGGTAGCGTGAGATGGGATTAGGAGTCTATAAATCAATAAACACATGGTTCTACAGTACTGAGTGGCACAGAGCAGCAGTAAGAGTGGAGTTAGAGACCGGGCTGTACGTGTACATACAAGGCACAGGGCATGTTAGTAAGATAAAAGGTTTACATTATGTAGGTACGTGTTAGGAAGGTGAGATAATACGTCAAGCATTATTCATTCATCTACATTCATTCTTGGACCACTACTTTGTACTTCTACTTGAGTAATATTATTTTAAAGTAACGTTACTCTTACTTGAATACAATTTTTAGCTACTCTACCTACTACTCTGATTTGTATCAAAGGGTGCCCTACCGTTAGACATGGTCCTGCTCTGGATGCTGGGACTCAGTGGGCCTGCTCCTTTACTGGTGTAGGCCTGCACTCTGATGTCGTAGGTGGTATCCGGACTTAATCCTTGAATTGTCATATAATTCTCGGTGGTTTTATTGGTGCTGTTTTGCTGGCTGTTAATGTCTCTATACACCACCATGTAGTAGACGATTTTCCCATTTCTCTCGGCCAGCAGGGGGGGCTCCCACGTCAGCTGCGTACTGGATTGGGTCAGGCCTGTCACTTGGAGGTTGATGGGAAAACCGGAGGGTACATCTTCGGGAGTGCTTATTTCTTTAGTATAGGCTTCTCCGATCCCAGCGCGATTACGAGCGCTCAGTCGGAAAATGTAGTTGGCGCCCTTGTGTAGCCCGGTGACGGTAAAGTGGTCGTCCTTCCCTCTCAGCTCCCGGGATGTGAAGTTTTCGTCGTCCGTGCGCTTGTACTGCAGTTGGTATCCCATCAGATCGCCCACCATCTCTTTAGGAGGCTGCCACTGGATCAGGGCCGTGTTCCCCATTGTGGTGCTGATCATCATGGTGGGTTTGCCAGGCACTGAAATCACAGTCAAACAGACGTAAGTAATACTTTGGAACAAAAATACAAAAAAACAAGGCACTCTCTTATAAATGATGAAGGCCAGTGGGCTGAAACGCGTTTGGGGCTCAGGTCTATTAAGACATCGCCATCATCAGTAAAGGCATTTTAAATTGCATTTGAGTGCCTTGTTTTTTTGTATTTTTGTACACTGACAGTCCCTTTACCAAAGAGCACCTCTTTAACTATTTTTATTATTTTCATCACTGCCTGGAGGTCCATAAAACGCTCCTTGTTGTCCATTGTTCTTGATATTTTGGAATAGTTTGAAATTGTTATTTGGCAATAGTAGTAGTAGTAGTGGAATTAGTGGTAATAGTGGTAGTAGTAGCAGTAGTGGTAGTATCAGTAGCAGTAGCAATAGTAGTAGTAGCAGTAGCGGCAGCAGTAGCAGCAGCAGCAGCAGCAGTAGTAATAGTGGTGGTGGTATTAGTAATAGTGGTAGTTGTTGTTGTTGTTGTAGTAGTAGCTGCAGTAGCAGTTGCAGTAACAGTATTATTTGCAGCAGTGTTTGGCTTGATTATTGTCTGGAGTAGCGCATTCTGGCACTGTGTCCAAAAGAGGGACACTTTATTAGCAGATCAATTTGCTATGCATTTAAGAATAATGCAAAGATTTTGTTTTTAGATTGAAGACAACCTTTACCGGTACTTGACTTTATTAAAACCCATTAAAGTGACAAAACCCATGACAAAATTATGACCCATGACAAAATTAAGACTTAGTGGTACTGCCAAGGACGATGCATGTGAGGTGACCCACTTTCACGTTCTAATTCACTGTTTGAGCATGCTGGCTGTAGAATAAACTGGACTCAATATTACCTCACCTCTTTGACACCAGCTAAATTCACATGACACACTCAATGGGGGCCTCTGTGTCAGTGTCAGCTAATAGAGATAACAGTCTAGTGTCCACATGTGCACAAGATAAACTGTACCTACTGTAATAAGTGCTACTTAGCGATAGCATGTGTTATGTGACAGCACTGACCTGCTCCAGTTGTGGTGATGACTTTCGCTTTGCTCCGGGCTCCGTCTCCCTTGGTTGTATAAGCCGCTACTGTCACAGAGTACGTTGTTTCCGATTGCAATCCACCGATAACAGCCTCCTGGAAGATTCAATACATAGATTTAATAGTTAAAGATGGAACTAGCAAATGTGTGCACCCATGTCCAAAGCACCTAAAAGTGTTAAAGAAAAACCAAAACAATAACAGATTTGATCACACACAAACATGGATGGAAGCAGGGATTTTTCTGTTGAAGAAAAACTCCTGCGTCTCAAACCCATGAACCGTCAAACTGAACAAGTGTGTCAGTGTTCATGTAATGCTTCATGTTAAGACTTATGAGATTAGGAAAGTCGCAAAACTGCTAAAGCCTCCAAAATTCAGGGATATGCTGTTGGGGTCTAACAGCACATGATACGTTTTACATACTTTTATTTTTTCAGAATTTAGAGACTTAAAATAGCCTGGCCAGTCATTCAGTTTTATCTACAAATGAATGATTATGCTTTTGCCTTCATAGAGATGTTCCACAGTAGGGCATTTAACTTATCTATCTTACTCAATTAAAGGTGTTTTTGTTGCTAAAAAATACATTAAAAAACATTCATTCAATCATCAACTCTTACTGTGAGTGGGGTCGCCTCTCTACAGATCTGACCTGTAATTTGGTACCACCATATTGTCTCAAAGTAGATAAGTTTAATGTCATACTGTGAAACATTCTACGCAGTGCCAGAACATCTCCATGGAGACAAAGGAGATGTTATGAACCTGATAATCTGGACACTAAACTAGATACTATCCATGACAGAAGAGCTGGTTAAACTACTTGGAAACAAAATTATCCAAATATGTTTAAAATAAAACATACCAAAAAAACCCTTTAGGGAATAGTGCTAGAGTTTTTAGGTGACATTGCTAAGAAAGTGAGTGGTATGACTGGCCAGGCTATGGCTAACATTAATGCTAAGGTAAACACAGACACACATGGTACTTGAACAATCCTGAACAGAACAGTCAGGAACAAACAAAAACAAACAAATAAATAAAACATCACACATTGTTACTGTGAACCTGCAGCGTGAGAATCAACAACTCACCCCCACACACACACACACACACAATATAATCAGCTCCAACCAGGCCGATATGCAAACGCTCAGAACCGTACTCACCCTCGTATATCCACATGCGAAATTCTATACCACCAAACACACAAATCTGCATGCTTCCACACATGACGGCAACGGTTCGATCCAAAGAACAAATTAGGGCCCGCGGCTTATGCACACATGCTGCTCTCGTCTGGGGCCACGGAGAGGACGCTAATGCCTGCTAGCCTAACTACGGGATCTGCTTCACACAAACTACCCTGCAGTGTTACAGAGCTATAGCTAATGCTGTTTCTCTAACTAATGAACTTTTAATTGCTTCGTCTTATAAGCACACTTCTGCATAAGCCATTCCGACAATGCTTTCTCTGTCTATTTTTAAAGAGACATTTGGAGATTTTCTTTTAGCGAGACAGAGGAGAGAAACGCTAAATTACAGTATCATAAAACAGTTTTGGCTTTATGGAAAAAGTCTCATTACGTTAATCATACAAAATGGCTTTGAGAGTCTAAGCGCGTGCAGGCAGACGAGGGGAGCGGTTTCTCTTATTCTGGCAAGGTCGAATTGGGTCTAGTGCCACTTTAGAAATTCAGCACAAAACGGGGAAAAACGCAACTTCAAAGTTCCCTTCTGAGCAAATGCTTAGAGCAGCACCAAAGGGCATTACACAGATTATCAAGTCGACTCGTTCTATATAGAAATGGATTCTTCTTTGCCAGGCTGCACAAGCCACTGTCGTCGCTATGGGGGGAACGCATGCCTTTACAATCTAATGTAAAGTATGATGTAGAGGATGCTGTATGTCACGAGCAAGCATCTGTCTGATCTAATAAAAACGTTAAGAGCAAAGCGAAGAGGCCGCACTGACTCACGGCGTGTGGGTGCACTTGGAGGCTTCTAGACATGTGTTAATGCATCACTGTTTTGAAATCCGCTCACATCTCCATGAAAAAGTCCATAAGCACAGATGTTAAGATCAGACACCGCGTAGACTACAGTAAGTGTATACGGTACTTTTTCCTTTGAAATGACAATTATTTTTGAATCATTTCTGATGTTCAAATGTAGAAATGTTAACATTTTTTGAGTTCAGAACGATACTGCTAACAAATGACTCTCCCTACTCTCATGTCTTTAGTGTTTGGTCCATTTGGTCCATTTAGTCCATTATGCCATAAAAGGGCCCACATTTCAGTGACATTAAAAGACTGAACTTAAACTTTAAAGTGTATATTCAAGTAATGGTTTATACCACATCAAGTATTTAAGGATAGGTTCAATGCATTGCTAATCCCAATTTCACTGTGTAGCAAATGTGGTCAGCAATAGGAAAAAATACATATTTAATTTAATTTAAAAAGGGGCACTATGTAAGTTTTAAGGTGGAGGGTGAGAAACAGTCTTTGTTGTTACATGTCTTACACGCCGTTTTGCCTGGAATGTTCCACAAAATTATAATTTACATGAAAAAAATAATTATAATTTTCATGAGACAAGGAGGTGATAGATGGACGGTCCACCAGAACCTATATAGTTACACCTCTGAATGATATTATCAGTGCTGAACAATTTGCCAAGCCACTTAAGCAGAATATGCTTTCTCAGTATGTTATTGGTGATATCATGAAATGACATCATTTATAATGATGATGATTGCCTCCAAGGTACAAATCAAAGCTGTGGAGAGGCGAGCCCGCTCACAGTAAGAATGCATGTTTTTTCATTGTATTGTTTTAGCAATTCAAAATACATGTATTTGAAAAAATGTAAGACATACTTTGACACACATTCCAGGCAAAGCAATAGCACCTCCATGGAGACCAGTAAGTGGCGTATCCCTCACTAAAAAAGTTGCGTAGTGCACCTTTAAGCAAAAATACCAGACTACACATTTAACATCTACACCTAACTCATCTCTATGGATCTGGAAATGCGTTTTGTGTTAGGCTGGCAGGTTTAGATTGAATTTCTGAGCAAGAACAGTAAGCGGCTGCACATTCCGCTGGAGCAGGATGACACGGAGGAGGTAATAAGGCATAACAAAGGGCCCAATGACAGGAGCGCAACCGTGAGCTGTCATCCAACGCAAATGAAAAGAACATGAAAGGCTGGTGGCAATCCTGAAGATGTGTGGAGCCGATAAAACCCTCCGCTCCTCCCCTCAGATAGACTCGTCAGGGGGAACCGTGGGAGACGGGAGGTTAAAGAAGTCTGGGTGATGTCATTGCCAAACAGGGACCAGCGCTCACAACTGCACTGTTTTTGTAATTATTACTTGTTTTGGTGGGACAGTAGACATGGTAAGTTTGGAATCCCTGTACAGTGCAGTACAGTATCTCCTCCAAAATACAGGGATGACATTTTTCTGACAGATTAAACACTAATTTAATAAATAATAATTATAAAATTAAAATAAATTAAATAAAGATGCTCTCATCCATTTTTATTAATCTAATCATAACTATTGTGTAATTTAGTTTTAGCCCTTGTTAACATTATGGTTGCTACGTATGTCATATCTGCTGTCCCTGTTCAACCAGATGGTAAAATTATACACAAAAAAAATTTGATTTTGAGTAAAATCTAAATTATTTCTCATCTCTCATCAATAATCTTAGGGGTAATATTAACAAAAATGTATATCTTGATATGGTGTAACTTGATATTGTGTAGGGCAAGTCACCTGTTTGTTTCCATAGAGGTGTTATTGTTTGGTGTTTACAGTAATGATCTTAAAGTTACAGGTCAGATCTGCAGAGAGGCGACCAGCTCACAGTCTTTTATGGTAGTTTTGACTGAGCAATAAACACAGCGGTAAGTCAATTATTACAGAGACTATGAGTAATTTCATACTTCCAGGTAAAGCTATATCATCTCCATGGAAACAAGCAGGTAGCTAGAAAAGTTACACAGTGCAACTTTAAATCAAGACAATTTTAAAACCAGCACTGTTTCTGACCAAACCATTGTTCAAGCACCAGCAGTGTATTCTTATGGTTTAAATAACCTACATTACAGTACTAAAGGCATGCCATCATTTAAATGCATGTGGTCCAAGGCTAGTCTACTTCATGAATAAACTAGAATAATAATGAGCATGAACTGTACATCCTCTCAGGAACTCAAGAGATATTACAACTACTAGAGTAACTACTTCCATATCGACATAATAATTGATGATTTAGTATGTTGTCCTTATAATTTACTGCATTTTGGGAATGTCCCTTTAGGGGGCATCACAGCAAATTACTACTTCCGTGTGCAGTCATTTACATAATGATTTGGCAAAGGTGTAATATCAAATGTCAAGATCCTGGCTTGAGACATGGAGAAGAGTCCCCTGGCGTTACACTGCTGCGGTCTGAATACATGTCATAATTAAAGATGGCGTCATTGAAATGCATTATGGTCCAAGGCTAGACTTTCTCATTAATTAACTATATTAATAATGCTAGTTTATAGGAGCTACGTAACTGGGAAGTTGCATAGCTTAAGCCAACCACAGAGGCGATAATGAATTGATATTATTTTAACTTATTATCATCTCAGGGATTGCTTTTTGAATACCCATTGCACA
The DNA here is from genome assembly GCA_000787095.1 of Periophthalmodon schlosseri. Taxonomy (NCBI): domain Eukaryota; kingdom Metazoa; phylum Chordata; class Actinopteri; order Gobiiformes; family Gobiidae; genus Periophthalmodon; species Periophthalmodon schlosseri. Next base: position 11,983 of record KN468965.1, on the reverse strand, counting down.
GTATTTTGGAAAGCTGGAGGATGTTAAAGTGGTTCCAATGACTCATTTAGACCTAACAGATAAAGTCAATTGCCATGTGCTATTTTTCCTGAAGCCTACTCTAAACTCAACAAGCTCCAGTGTTAGCTGTGTGTTTTGGGACACCCAGCTACCACTAATACAGTTTTATATTACTAATACTACAAACAACCATTTTACTTAAAGTCACAGTATGTCACTTTTTAGCCAAAAATAGATTAAAATAAATGTATGTTTTTTTCATTGTGTTTATGTTTATTCCACTGAAAAACAAACTGACTCATATTTGGCCATGGAAATGTTCCTTTGGCTATAATCTTGCACAGTATGGCATAACACAGAAGTATTGTTTTCACTTGACGTGCAGTGATGTAACACCTCCATAAAGTTACACACTGTACCTTTAAGTATATGAATAATACATTTGTTTTGAGGCGCTACTTGGCAATGGCCAAACATTTATAACTTACTCAAACATGAACAGTCATTGCCAGTCAAAATGGCAACCTACCCATGTCCACTAAAGATAAAAGTTAAAATATTTAATTTAAATACGCTTTATAACCACGTCTACATAATATACTTAACATCTGAATAAATTTATCCACCCTCCATTAGCTCTTGAATGACTAAGGAAGTTTATGTAAGAAGAACTTAGCATCCCTGTAGATTTGATTACAAAGTGAATTGCTGCTTGACTTACACCATTATAGCACATCATTCTCAACCTCTGCGGTTAGTGTTCCTGGAAAGTACTGCACAGAACGAAAAGAGCACTCACTGTCAAAACCCTCGCTGTGGTTGTGAGGCTGTGATGATTTCTTCTCGTAGCACAGATTATAAGAATTACAAACCCTCTCCAGCCACTTTATTAGGCACAGTTACTGCATTAAAAGTATGGCAGCAACTCAGCGCGTGCAGTCAACAGTAAAAGTGAATACTGTCTTTTCTGACACAAATAGCACCAGAGGAAACATGCACTGTTAACTATTTGTCAACAGGCCAAGTTACAGGTCAGATCTGGGGAGAGGCGACCCAGTTTATAGTATGAATATATGTTTAGCAGTAACGTTTTGGGAAATAAAAACACCTGTTATGAAATAAGGAACTAAGGAACATTTCAAGAAAACAAAGAAACTCCCACCAGAAAAGATACATAGTGCACCGTTAATAAAGGCCCTTGATCTTCCCTGTCTAAACTAAAACTTAACCAGGTCTGTACTGAAATGCTGCCATGTCAATTGGATTCCTCATAGCAGTTGTACCTAATAGTATGGCCAGAGTGGGTATTTTCAAACTCCAAACCCACACACAAGCACACCCGCACACAAAAACCTGTTGAGAACACACATGTAAATTGCACCCAAAATAAAAATTAAATTAAGAACATACAAAATTGCAAAGGGTAAAAAGGCTTGCCCTGCCAAGACAACCCAACCACAGCAGCACACACAGGCAGTTACTCACATGCTCGGTGGACTCGTCAATATTCCACTGATGGAGAGAGAGGAGACACAGGGCAAGATGGGGAGGAGAGGTGAGTCACAGACAACACTAAACTAGAAAAAAAGATCATCGCTGGTCTTTTTTTCAGACTAAGACAGATGAACGTAGGTGTGAACATGGTCATGCAATACAACTTGGGGAGAGGAAGACAGAGGAGGAGGAGGAGGAGGAGAGGGACAGTTTGAGTGGCATTTAGAAAGGATGTGGAACAATGGAGCCAAATGGTGGACTGCTGCAAATGCACTGCCTTGTTTTGAATGTGTTTTAGATGCACGAGATGCCTCACACGAAATGCTGCAATACGGTTGTGTCTGTATTCTGATAAACAAGTAAGAATAGGACATTTGTTTTACATTATTTTAAGATTCAATTTACGGTCCTTGTCAAAAGTAAAATGATTACATTGGAAGTCATCAGTCAATTCATGTCGGCATATTTATATTGCAAGTATCAAATGCAGATGAGTAGCACCAGTAAAAATAACTATAATAAAAACAAATGAGGCACGTTAGAAATATAGAGCATAGCAATCACCATAATAACTTATAATATTAATATTAAGGAGAGGGGATTTTACTTCTATGGGGTATTAACTGCTAACACATAACACATTTAGAGTCTCCCCTCCCTTTGCTCTCTGTGCTAAGTCACTCCCCCTTCAGAGCGCTATCACAACACATTCAGCGTGTATCCCACTAATGAAACTACTGCACATCGCATCAGGTTTGTCAAGTTGTTGTGTACAGTTTTGTATCATGTTTTTGTGGAGAATTGTCGCGTAGAAGCATGGGTGACGTAGGGTTGTGGGCCGAGCATTAGACAAAATTTTACAGCTCACCGCAAAGACGGTTTAAATAGGGCCTGGGAGAGATCGCTAAATTACTGAAACATACATGGATGAGATCTAAAACCTCTTCAGGCATGTTTTTAATGAGGGAACAATGTTATAACAGTAGAAAGCTCCAAAACTGATTTTGCATAATACCCCTTCTTTAAAGAAAAATATATATTTTTTGAATCCACCAACTATGAATGAAAAATGTTGGTTTAAATTGATATGTAATGGTAAGGTCAATCATTTTAAGGATTTTCTTTATTAACCTAGACTGAAACAGTATAATTCCTACGTGACATGTTTGGGGTCCAACCCACCTGTTGAGAATCACTAAACAAAACCCTCTGAACCATGCACCCCATTCCTCATAGAAATGAAGAGAAGGGGGAGGGAAAATTTTATTCATCATATTTCAATACGTTTTGAAAATGTTCTCACTGCTGGCTGTGCTTGGCCGAGTGATTCCCGGGGGAAGTAAAAGCCTATTTCTTGCCGCGGGGCTTCATCGGTGCTGAGCGTAAAATCCCATTACCAGCACGGTGATGCTAGCACGGTGATGCTAGCCCGGTGACACTGCGCCCCATCAATGCACAACGCGACCTCAGAAATTCAACCGGCGACCACCTTCACACTTGGGTGCTGTGGTGGAGTTCACCCATGGGTGGCCTGGGTGACAGTGGTTATGAAGTATGACAAGAAGGGAGGGAGGTGAGAAAAGGAGAGCGGGTTTGTGGATGTGTAAAAATGCTGATGTAACAGGCTTTTTGAATTTTAAATGACGTGGGAAAACATTGCATAACGGACTTAAAAATATGTCTCGACAATTGGGGACACTTGTCACTTGTCGATGTTTTTGCTAAAGGGCTTAATACATTTTTCATATTTCCTAAAAAGCGACTGAACACAAAACGCTGCCATGTTGACAATTTCTTCAATTTATACCCTGAAAACCAATTATAATTTCCCCTTAAATGGGATTCTATAATTTCCAAATGACATGACTAAAATAGCGATTGTGAATGTATTTTTTCCATTTGTAAACCTGTTGGTAAATAAGGAATGTATGAATTATTGAGTATTTTACAGTTAACTTATAGAGGGGAAAAAAATGTACTGCCGTGTTACATTAAAGCTTACTCTTGCATAATACTATACCACTTATCTTGCAAGGAAAATGAAAGCAAGGATGTCTTTTCATAATACATATTTAACCTTTATTAAATATGTATTATTATGACTATAACTTGGATATAAAATTAAAGGGAAAGGGTGCAATTACACAGATCTATTTGTTATCAAGATTACTAGAAACCCTACGTTGTTTTAATGAGCAACTTTGATAGAACATAAGCGTCTCCCTCTCCTTAGCCCTAACCTTGGATTGATCTGTATTGATCAGTGACTGAAGTGAGCAGTGGTCCCATTGATTCTCACTGTGAGTGGTTAAGGCACATTGCGTTTGAAAACATATGGTGTTTCGAGTTAGCGAGGCACTAAAGAGGCATTTAAGAACATCTGCTATTTAACCCTATGAATAACCGCCTGAGATGCTGCATATTGCTCAATTTGTTTTCTGCCATCTTCAGTATGTCAACAAACACATTAAGGTTGCCAGAGTTGCATCTCGAGCTTAATCCCCCTCTATCACAACTGCTTTTGCGCTCTGTTTAAATCCACGGGAGAATTATAAATTATCCCATTTATATTTCGAATGCCAACGCAAGCTGAAAACACATCATTGCTGATAAGGAGTGGTTTGTGAGAATGCAGCGGTGTAATTTGCAGAGGGGAGGATGCAAATATGATGACAGGAGCAAGAGAAGTGGCTGTAAAAAATGGGCAAAAAGGGGGCGCTGCTTAAGAGGAGGAGAAAGGCGAATTGATGGAGGAAAACGCGCTTGCTTGACTGTTTTTTACCTCGATTCATTCCTGTTCAATCTGAAGGCCGTGGAGGCCGTGGAGGCAGTGGAGCGGCGCGCTGCTGGCTAGCCCTTGCTAACATACACACACATACGCACACCGCTACAACGCATGAGTGGTCGAACAAGATGGACCCGGAAAGTCCTGTAACAACTTGTCTCGGGGGGGAAAACTTTAGGGGATAATATATAGAACCAAAGGCAAAAACAACTGGTATTATAGCATTAGTGGTTTTGAAGGGTAATTTGGCAGTTTTGGGTATTTACTTAATGTTACTTTTCCTAATTGCTTCACAGCAAAAAGTTTCCAGGTTCAATTCCCAGGTCACTCAGACATTTCTGTGCAGAGTTTGCATGTTCTCCCTGTGTTTGGGTGGGTTTCCTCCGGGCACTCCGATTTCCGTTTTTATCAACCCAAAACATGCACCACAGATACAGTCCTCCAGCTAAGGAAGTCCTGACTAGCAACAAAATCATGGAGATGGGTCCCTGCGTCCACTGCTCCTGACAGATTGTCCCGGCGGCATTGAAGAATAGGTCAAATGCAGAGGACATTTCCTTACAAGGACAATGTACCTTAATCTTAACCTTAATCACATGTTCGGTAGTTAAGGTAGGTTAAATACAGGTGTACAGTTAAATATTAGCATAGAAAACTAAAAGCGACAGATGCTCTAGGACATGTGATCAATCTGCTGCTGCTTGTCTGTTATCGACCAGTCTTTTTTCCACTTTCTGTTGGGTAAATCAGCAATTTGTTTAAGCCCTGCGAAGTAACTGCTGTTGTGATTTTGTTCTGTACAAGAAATAAATTGAATTAAATGAATGTAGTCACTTTTCCTAGCTGGCATTTTAAGGCAGTAATTCTTGGCTAAAAGAGCTATAATTGCTATTGCGGTTGACTAAAGCGAAACACAATAGAGTTTGCAAAAAATAAGTGTGTTTAAGAGCTTTGAAGGACATTCTCGGCTAGCTGGAGGTTAGCAAGTCGGTGTAACTTCCCATCTTGTTATTTTGAACATTATTGGCAATACTGAATGTCCCTTTTACCAATGAGTTGTCATACATTTATATATTGGAATGTAAATAAAATAGAATAGATCCTTGTTAGGTCGGCTGTATTACTTTAAATCATTGCTTTAGCCAACAACAGTTCTACACTAGCAGCACAAATTTAAAAATCAGTTCTTAGCGTGCTTTGAGGAAAATCTTGAGGTCCACTAAAGTACATGGTGTGTAATATCAACTTGCTCCCTCAGATTCAGGCTCCTTTCCCAGTAAAAACAAAAATTTAAAAAAACGGTTTGGTGAGGGTTTGATATCATCACATTGTTAGCATGGCCTCTCGATTTAAATTTAGCAGGGAAATGAGGGCGCTGTGTGGGAATGGGCTTCAAAAGAGGAGAGGCGCTTAGCTTGCCCACGCTAGCAGTAGCTCACTTCTCACCCTGCTCTCAACGTAACAGCTAACACAGCAGTAGCAGCCCATCCATCGAGAAACAAAACAAAAAGACACAAAAGCTAAAAGCCTGGAAAGAGGCGATAGCTCTTGGTCTGATCGAATCCAAACAGCCATCTGTCTGGTGAAGGTGATGCAAGGTTAGGTCAGGAATGTGTATTAGGAGTAAGGTGTGTAGTCTATTGGGAAAAAGTCAGTGAGTATTTCAGATGAGTTGCATGCAGGCTATGGTTGTCAAAAGTATCAAAAATCAAATATTAATCAATACTAAAACTAGTATCAAACAAGTATAAGACCACATAGACTAGTATTCGCCCAGGAACCACAACGGAACATATCTGGACAACTGAGACACAAGGCTACATGGTAATATAAAAAATACTATGATTTAATGTTGAAAATTACATTCTATTGTCTAAATAAAGAGTATTAATTATCATTGTGGTATTGAAATCGGTATTTATTTAGTATCGAGTCTATTCCTTAGTATCAAAATAGAGTTTGAAATTATTCTATTATTCAAAACACTTTTTTTTTTTTTTAAATTAGAACACTTGTTAGTGGTTAAGGTCCTTTGGTTTGTTAAATATATATAAGTTTAATTTGATAGATATATTTATATATATTTTATGTTTGCTATTATTTAGAATATTGGACACTTAATTTTTTTTTTGTCATTTTATACATTGTAATGTGTGAACAACTGTGTCAAAGCAATTTCCCTTGTGGATCAATAATGTTTGTCTAAATCTAAGTCTAGACCTTTCTTTGACATTTTAATTGGTAGCCATAACCAGTGACTACTTGTAAAAACTAAATTTGAATTAAAATTTGGTTAAAATATTACATCACTTCTTTTACTTCGATGACAGAAGAACTATTTCTGAGCAACAAGAAGTTACTCTAGTAACAAATTTCCAGTAACCCAACCCCACTATGTACGTACTTCTTCAGTTGTTTGTGGAGGTGAAAAGGTTATAAGCTTCAGATTTCAAAACACATTAAGGAAATTGTTGGAAAATTACACTGTGGAGCTCCTTTGTCACTTCTTGTATTCATTACTAGTACATTACAGGTAAAAGATTTGCATGTGTCTGCTATGAGTCATGACCTTTACTGCAGCCAACTGGAACGCCCCAACACGGCTGATCTAAGCGTGCTAGCTCATGTTATCCAAGTGTTTTTCCACTTGTTGTTTGGATTATGTGAATGAAGAGAAGTGTGAGAAGAGGCGTGGCAGGGGTAAAGCGGTTGGGATAGCCCGGACAGCGCAGTGTTAGTCTGGTTGTGTGGTCTTTTTAATGACGTCTGAGCAAGTCGAAGCAGGTTTGAGTCTTACACAAAACAATCTGATGACTCAATCAAGGGTAACCAGCCCGCACGCAAGCCTTCTGTGTAACTTGTATTAGTACTTCATTAATAGTACTATTGTTCTAAAATAACACGTATCAGGTCAAATATTTAACTAAATACAGCTTATTGTTATAGCACTATTATCACTGCTACCGTTACTACAACAACTAAGTCTGCGTTAACACTTCGTATTGTCCTGTTCTAGCCCTGGTTTAGTTGTGGTCCAGTTCATGTTTAATTCCAGGTTTAGTTCTTGTTTAGTTCCAATTTTAATGTGTGAGTGTAAATGTCAACACAGCCCAATAGTTCTCTGACCAGTGTACTACTACAACCATCACTACCACTACTACAACCTAACTGTTGTACCACTCTTCCATGGTTCTAAGGAACTTTATTTTAGCCCGCAATTATTTCCAATGCAACTGTAACATCTACTTCCTCTACAACTAATACTACTCCCACTTACAGTAACGACTGGTGCCAGAACAATCTTTCTGTCACTATGAAAAATACTAATACTACCAACTACAGCTATTATTACCACTGGTACCCACTAAACTACTTGTATTGCTACTACGTAAGTGCAACTAAAGGCCATGAGAAATGAAAAGTGTCTTAAAGCAGAAGTGGAGTTTGGTGCCAGGGGAGAGGCATCCTGGACAGCAGAGTGGAACTTGAGCCACGTTGCGAGAGCCAAAACTGCAGTGTGCCTTTGTGTTTATTGTGTAGCTCTGCTCAAATGAGACATGGCACTGGGCATTGTGTGCACAACAGGCCGGGTCATGTTCAGTTCACTTTTTCATAACCCAAACACTGTCACATTCAACACGTCCAAGAGAGAAAACACTTGTGTCCAGTCACCTCCAGCCTCCTTTTCACCATCTTTTTCTTTTTAGCACCAAACGGCCCTGTCCCAACTGTCAGCGACACTATTGAGGGTGAGGATAACTAGCAGTGGACGACAGAAAGCTGCCAAAAACGAGCGGCGCAAAACAAAGGCTCTAAGCTGGATGTGAAGAGCTGTTTGCCAGACGAGAGCCAGGTGATAAGAGCCTCTCATATTAGTGTATCAGAGCCAGTGGACTTTAAACAAACAGAATGCTAATTTTATGCTTGAGACTGATACTAGGTCCCTGTGGCACAGAGCCCTCCGCGTTCTCACAAGCCCATCACAATTATTCACCAGTGTTTATCACCAAGTGCCCTTTTACCCAAGTGGCACCAGCTCACGCTCCGTATCCAGGGACCCAACACGTCTGACGTGTGGTTTCAAGGTGACTGAACAGCGCTGCTCCTCTGTACAGATAAGACTTAAGACAGCGGGATGTTTGCCAAAGCAAATGAGGGTTAATAGCTGCACTCAAGGGCATCCCTCTGCCTGGGAACTGAACCAGCAACCTGCTGCTTTGCCTAAACACTGCGGCTAACCGTTTATCAGAGATACACATGCAAGGCTGTTCAGATCTGAGTGGACCCGCGGCCAGGGAGCGCTTACTTGTTTAAATTCAATGTTTTTGTTGGAGGCCATCAAGGGGGTGAGTCAAAGCGTGTTCGCGCAAGTGTTACTCAAGGCAAACCATCTCCGCAGCCTCTTAAGCCGGTCCCAGAGACAGCCAAAAAGTGATAGTGGGCTTTTTGGGTTTTAAGATATTCATGAATTTTTGAATCCCTCTTAAGGATTACAATCTTTCATCCATCTCGCTGTGTTGCAGAGCTGTGGGCGTTTTGCAGCAGGCTGTATTAACGTGTCAAGGGCGATGTCAGTGAAATAAGTCTAATTTATAAACATGGCAACAAGGCAGTGCATATGTGCGGCTGCTTAAAAGACAGAGAGGTGCACTGATTCCTCTAAGCCCGGTCCTGATGTAGCACATATCAAATATTTAACAGCCATTACAGCGGAATTAGAATGTATCTTGTTAGGACGGGTAATCCGAAGCGGAGGCAATTTGGAGTCAAATGTCACATGTAAGAAAGAGGGGGAGGGCGGGGGGGGCTAGTTCCACATGTGTCAGAGGATTGTGGGAGATGGAGTGTGAAGAATAGAAGGTAGCAGGGGAGCAATGGAGAATGAAAATAATGGGAAATGAGCAGAAGATGGGTACAGACAGTGACAGAGAGAGAGAGAGAGACAGAGACACAGACAGAGACAGAGAGAGAGAGCGAGAGAGAGGGGTGCAGAGAGGGGGGCTGTAGAGAGAGAAAGAGAGAAGAAAGAAGAGAGAGGGAGTGAAAGAGAGAAGAGATTGTGAGAAAGAAAAAGAGAAACAGAAAAAGGGAGGGAGAGAGCAAAAGAGAGAGAAGAAAGAGTGACAGAGCAAAAGTTGAGAAGGAAAAGAGAATGATAATAATGGGGAATGAGCAGAAGATGGCTATAGACAGTGCCAGCGAAAGAGAGAGAAAGAGACAGACAATATGAGCAGTACCTGAGCCTCTGGCAAAGCTACGTCCATGATGTTGGGCTGTCCTCGCGGTTCTCCGTTCTCCAGGCGAGAAAAGATGACTTGGTAACCCCGGATCTGCCCGTGCTGCTTCTGCTGGAGGGGTGGCTTCCAGGTCACCCGGATGGCAGTGGAGTTCAGAGCCTCTACTTCCAACTTCCTAGGGGGCGCTCCGGGCACTGTGGTCCGAAAGAAGGGGAAAAAAAACAAGGGAATAGGAGATGGAAAGACAGACACGGACAGAGGAGAAAGCAGAGTTAGAAAAATGTGCTGAGGTTAGATTTTTACTCGATTTACCGGGTTTTATGAAGTGTAGCCAAAAAGTCAAAACTAAAAATAATGAGTGGAGAGTTATTTTACAGACTCTGCACTGGTTCAGGAAGTGGTATTGGAGCTGGCATCAAGTCAAAATCTCTTCCCCAGACTTGCCTACTGTGTCCCCGAAACACCCTCCGAGTGGCAGCATGAGGTCTAGCGGTTTCTGTAATGCCCTTAATTCTGCTATGAAATTAGCCGTGTTGCAGCAAACTTCAAACACATTAATTATAGAAGGCTCTCTCATAGGAGGAGACACTCTGTATCAAGCACCAAACAAAATGAGGAACAAGTGAAAGGGGAGAGGAGAGGAAAGAGAGGCAGAAGTGAGGGAGAGAAGAGGAGAAACAGGACTGTAGGGCTGCAGATTTTTATCATAATGTAAATGATCGCTATTAGTGATGCGCAAATACTGCAAAAGAATCTTCTGTAAACAAAATATCAAGTCTTATTATGTATAGAACCTAGGGCTGGGCAACAAACTGAATTTTAATCGAGAGTTCAGACTTCGGAAGAAGAAATGTTACTATTTTTGAGTAAAATTTTGTGTTAAAATGAAGAAATAAAAGGAAATAACTGACTTTTTTTGCATCCTTTAGCCCTGCACAGACATGATCTGAAATGCATGGGTTGCTTAGATTAGCAGTTCATCTTTCCATCTTCTCAAATGTTAATGATCCCTGACATGTTTAAAATATGCACTCCAAACAGAATCCAGCCTAAAACATACTCTGCAAATCTAGTCGCAATTGCAAAGCTTGTCAGAAAAATCGTAACTGGATATATTTTCGAAAATCGCTCAGCCCTACAGGACAGAGGCGAGAAGTCATTTTAGCAGTTATATAGCAGAAATAGAGCGTTAGAAGCCATAACCTGCCACAGAAGTGAAATGTCAGCGCTGCTCAGAACAAGCTGCAGAGGAAAGAGGTGAGGAGGTGACTTCTGCTTACACCATCTCCTCATTAAGAATAATTGACCAACAGCACATAATCAACAGAGCATGAAATGAGAGGGGACAAGATAAATACTTTGCTCTCGTTTCCTCGACTGAAGGGAAAGATGTAAAACTTACAGGTAAGGTTTATGTCCTAAAACACCAATCAAACTGTACGGTTATAGCTTCATCTAATAGCTGTAACTTGTTGCATGCAGTACCTTCAAAGGCTTAGAGATGAACAGACCTGTATTTTGTGGATTTGGGAAATAAGGGTACGTTCACATTTACCCTTGTTTGGTCCTGATGTAGAACTGCTTTTGTCCTGATCCAGTCTTAGTAGTACTGGTCTAGTCCAGGTTTAGTTCTGGGTTTAGTCCCAGTTTAGTCACAGTTTTGATGTGGTGTGTGCCCAAGTGTGAATGCACTAGTGCTGTTATGATACTACAATTTCAAACTCGATTTCGATACTAAGGAATAGACTCGATACTAAATATGGCTTCCGATACCACAATGATATTTCTTTAGATGATAGAATGTGATTTTCAACATTAACTCGTATTTTCTTTTATATTCCCATGTGGCCTTATATCTGTGTAATCCCTCAGTCGTCCAGTAGGTTCCATAGTGGTCCATGGGTGTGTACTAGTCTATGTGGTCTTATACTTGTTCTGATACGGCTCAAGATTATTCTAAAGCTAATGACAACCCTAGAGCACACCCTAAAAACTGTAAAGCAATTATGTTTAATTATATAAAGTTAACATGTGGGATTATGTCATAAAATGAATAGTGGTCATTTTACATCTTTCACTTCTATTCCATAAAACCAGAAGCAACAGCATTATACTTTGGTTAGTACAGAGGAGTATATAGTAGGAAGACACAGCCTTATGCCCCGTTAGAGAGTGGAGTCTGCAGCACTCCGTTCTCCACAGACGACGTACCATCCTCTTTGGTTTTCATCCTGACGGGGGCGCTCTCGGGGCCCGGGCCTACATCAGTGTGCGCCCTCACCCACACCTGATACTCAGTCCACTTCTCCAGGCCCTCCAGCACGTAGCTACTGGCATCAGCCCCGATCCCGGCCACCTCGTGCCTCTCTGTGTCTTCTCCGGACAGGGCCTGGTAGCTCACGGTGTAGCGCACGATGGCGCCGTGGCGACTGGCGGCGGGAGGGGCCACCCAACTCACCTTGAGGCT
>KN468963.1:3568-21364 GCA_000787095.1 Periophthalmodon schlosseri | reverse complement strand
TGCAGCACTTCAAATCACTACTAAAAAGTCACGCGTTCAATCTGGCAACCCCCCGCTGATTTCTACCGTTGTCCTCGTTGTTTATAAAGCGCGTTTCAGTGTCCAAAAAAGCGCTGTAAAAGTCCAGTGTTTTTCATGTTACGAATTCATTTGAGAGAGAAATGACAAATAGGAGCGGGTGGGCGAATAGTTCAAAATGCTTCTGTTTTTGAGCATTGTGCATTTAATAGAATTCTCTGGTTGTTACACACAATGACCTAAGCACTGTCACAGGGTCAGATCATTTGATTTAATACTGTTATATCACCCACAGCTGATTGTAAGATTGTATCAAACTACATAACTACACTTATGTATGAGAATTTTGTACTGGCGAATTTCACAAAAAAACGTTTAACTGAAGTGTTCATGTGATGATGATGGCTAATTTTTATAATACATTTTCACCTTAAAAGTGAAAACGGTACAAGGAAAATAGATAACTTACTGATGGGTTGTGTAGTTGTGCAGTGTTTCAAACTTGATTTCAGTACTAAGGAAACAGACTTGCTACTCAATACCAGTTACGTTGCCTTATTTTAATAGATTCTTTTTTTAGACCGAGTTTCAGTTTGTTTCCATAGCTGACAGTTTCGACTGCTCACTAGCGCTCTTCCTCAGAGTGGTCATGTGACGTTACAGTGGCGTGTCCAGTCAGCGGATTTAAACATCATAGAGACAGAGGACAGCGAACATCATCACTGGATTAAGGAGGCAATCGAAGTACGGAAATGTGCCCACGGGACTATAATTCGGGAGAGGGGGGCATTTTTACTCTCACACACTGATACTGTCTTGGAGAAGTTGGACTGCAGATGGCGCTGTCGTCCTGCCTCCACCAAAACCTGTTTAAATCAGCTGATCAGACACGTCACAGCAACATCACGTGACCACTCTGAGGAAGAGCGCTAGTGAGCAGTCCAAACTGTCAGGTATGAAAACAAACTAAACCTTGGTCTGAAACAAAATCTATTCAAATAAATAAACAGAAAACCAGATGAACCTCATTGGACAGTTATGTTATTATGTTAGTTATATTATTATGTTATGATGAAAAAAATGTTAAATGTTTTTTTCAGTATTCAGAACTAGCTCAAATGAGAATGTAGTTTCAATAGTCTTAGCATCAATTATCATTAGTTTCTCATCTAGTTTCTCCTTAGTGTAAAAAATATTGTATAAAGATGTAGTTTTTAATAAGACAATGCATTTATCCTTACAAACTTGAGGCGCTGAATGACAAACTGTGCATAGCTTTGTGTAGTTTGTCCAACTCTAGCTCCTACTGCTAAGCTACTACTGCGTTAGCCTAACTAGCGGTGTGTTGTTTCGCAGGTGACAGTGATTAACAGTGATAAAGAGTTTTTACCTGGAGAGCAGCTTCACACAGGCTTCACAGTGACATGACACACCATTCAATTACTGTCCTGGTGATATTAACTGCAGCAGATTCTTGGATAAAACAAAGCAGTTGTTTTTGCGCGGCACACGGGGTATTTTTAATTGAACTAGCTGCTGTGTCAAAATGTCTCGGCTGCTACAAATGAGAAATTAATATTCTCCTTCGGTGTGAATCTTAAATAGCAGGGGCGTTGCATACAGATGACTCATTTTGGTAACAAAAGGAAGAAGAGGAATAAGGAAGTACTCTGTACATATCTTATGACCACACTACTGTCTGTGGTTTAGTGGAACAAGTCTATTTAGACTACACAAAGCCTGCCTGGAAATATACTGACAACAAAATGTCAAGATTAGGAATGAGTCGAATTCAGGAAGGCTCAGTTGAAATTCTGAGTATTTGCAGTATTTTTCTTGTGAAGTTTGGAAAAAGACGATAAAAATTATTTTGACATGGTTTGTAGATTTGAACTGCTGTTAATTAATAACATGCTAACATTTCAAACTTGATTTCAACTTGATTCTCCATACTAATTTCAATGCTACAATGGTAAAAAACAAAACAAAACAAAGCAAAACAAAACAAAAAAACAGTAGAATGTAATTTTCAACACAAAATAATAGTAGTTTCTTTCATATTATCATGTGATCTTAAACTAGTTTGAATGGATTAAACTTTCATTCAGAAGTAGAAGTAGAAGTAGAATTTGGTCTTATGTATATTTTTTAATTACTTACTTGTTTAATTTTTTTTATTTGTGTATTGTAGAGTGTATGGTTGCGTATCTTAGATTTAGTATTAATATTGATTAGAATTGGGGCAACAGTAGCTCAGTTGGGAGTGTTCATCCACTGATCTGAAGGTTGACGGTTTGAATCCCGCTCTCAACATTAAAAAAAAACATCACTGGTTGAGCGGTCAGATCCACTAACCCACAGGTTGTCGGTGCGATTCCAGCTCCCACAGATAAATGCTGTCGTTGTGTTCTTAACCCACCTCGCCCCCAGTGTCTGCGTACACTGGTGTATGAATGTGTGTGTGGATGGGTGAGTCGTTCGTTGATGTGAAGCGCTTTGGGTGCCTTGAAGGTGGAAAAAATAATTAGTTTTTTCGTCACAGATCAATAGATATATATCAACCTTAAAATAGCACATGTCATAGGCTATTTGGTAGATGCACTATGTTAAAAAAGGTCAGGCACCTGCTTGACCCGGACAGCCTTCCAGTACACTTCCCTTTATGTGGCAATGCTCCATCTTTGTAAAGAGGAACTGAGAAACCCCCTAGTGATGCAATAAGAAGCTTTTAGCTCCATTACTGTATTTTTTGTTTCTAACACAAAACTAAAACATAATGTAACCCGTTCTAGCTTTAAAAGGTAAAATTCTTAGCTAATTGAAACATCTGACGTCACTGGAAGTTAAAATAGTTCCATTGCAGTACCAGGCCCATGTAAAAGCCTCCAGTTTACATGCCAGCCAGTAGCTCCAGAGATTGATGGCTCGTCTACGAGAGCCAAACTGAGCAGTGTTGCCTTATATGGACGACTAGACTGTTTTGTTTTAACTGTACTTATGTGGGCCAAACATTTAACAGGCCTGAATCATGGCGTTGGTCTGCCTCAGGGGGACTGGGGTTTTATTAGAGGGTTATTTCTGGACACTTGTCAGATTCCAGTACGGCAACACTTTAGTCACTTTTCATTATCGCCCCCGTTCAAAAAGCTACGACACGCGCTTACATAGGTCCGCTGGCTACAATTATTAATATGTATCTCTCAGCTGCCAGGGCTATGAGGTTATGGTCATTTGAAATAATCATTTGTATTACTTCAAGGCCACACTTAAAGGAAGCACAAAATATTTAAACTGTTGTACTGTAATAGCTGCAATGAAGGGGAAAGTATGAAAAGCGTTTGGAGTAGCTGCAGGATTGTTAGGATTTCATGGGTTTCAGATTTTGAGGACTTTTCCCATTCAAAAGATGTATTTTGTTTGGCTAATCGCTATGGCAACAGTCCTACTTTTCCGTGATTCTGAAACCAGTGGATAGATACTAAAGCAAAGAAATGGTACTATCAACCTACTCACAAATAGTTCAGTAAATGTACCGCAGTAAATTAAAGACGAACTGTGTCACTTTCTGTTGGTGGAGGGTCTCCATGGAGATGTTATTGCTTTGCCTGGAATGTTCCACAGTGTATTAAGCTTATTTATCTTGAAGGAGACGAGCAAGGGACGGCACTTGTGGAGAGGCGAGCGTGTTCACAGTAAGAATTATTTAGGGTTTGTGATGAACGAATGCACAATAGGTAAGTCTAATGCCATACTGCGGAACATACCAGGCAAATGACATCGCCTTGGAGAGTAGACAGCCCCATAACAAGAAAAGTTGTATGTTTTTCAACCAGCTGTCAGGATCCAGAGGTTGTAGTCATTAGTACTACTTCTTGGTAATTCAATGCAACTTTGCCTAACGCTACCAGCAATGTCTCACTCTCTGTTTCCACGATGATTGTGTGATCAGTGATCCAGAGTGAGCCTGTGGGTCTTTCCTGCAATTTGCCCAACTGCAGGCCCGGGCAGAATAAAGGGCTGCATTGTCTCAGTCTGAGGTGAACTCAATAAGCTCTCTATGGAAATGTGCACTCATTATGGTCCACAGGGCGACTTGTGCGGAGTTGGGTTACAGACGAGGAAGTGGGACTTGCACTTGGGCCGGGGCAGCTACGCAAAACATAAGGAAGGGTAGACATAATGGGTTAGGTGTTGTATAATAAATAAATAAAAACAACAGCAGCGGTTTCCATATGTGGTAATGAAATGTTTGGTTTCAGATGAAGTCACATAAAAACATGCGGAGCAGATAAAATGAATATTGTTAAAATACAGATCTTTGTTGTAGTACAGGGAGTTGTAGGGTCTAGGGTCAGAAATGATTACGTACAACATTTGTGAATTTCTCTTTTAGATCATTCTTATTTTTTCTGTTGGAGCCCTGTTTATGCTTATGCACATAGTTTTTTTTTGTTTTGTTTATTTTTTATTACAATGAAAGATCTTTTACAAGCAGCGTTATGATTGACTGATTAACTGGTGAATTAGCCCTGGACATGAATATTTATAGTACATAAATGTCAAAGCAAATATGGCGGCTTACTGGGGGAAAAAAGAAAGGAAAAAAATATCACAGTGGACTGAAAAACATCACGGCTTTCTGCAGAATCGATGAGCGAAGCGCTTAAACTCTCTGATCTGAGTGAGAGAAGTTTGATTTTGTTTGGTGACCAGATATTTTTTTTATCTGTCTGCATAAAAAATACAGAGAGAGTCAGACTGGACCTGCCAGGCGAGCGTTTAGTACTCCAACACACACACAAAAATAATACATACATAAATTATTGTGCCATTGTGTTTGAAATGTAACAGCATTAAGGATATGAAACTTATGAAACGTGTTAAAATTGGACATGTAAAAATATGATCCATCCATCTTTTAACATTGAGTAGGGAAGCCAATGTAACTTTCTTTACGGTGCCCGCTCCCATTTTAAGCCTAATTGCATAACAGTCCCTTCTGCAGTTCCAGTCATATATTATAACCCATAGGTAAACAGTTTTCATTGAGGAGGGATGCTGCTTCACTCAGAGGTCATCCATCACAGGTGGAGTTGACTTATAATGAGAGACAGATATATTATATGTGTTCTCTCCCTGCCAGTTTACAGCAGCCTCCTATGGAACTGTGTGTCCAAGTGGGCGGATGCTAGCGATTTGTCCTGCGCTCCTTGAACACACCTGCAGACACAGTGAGGCTTGTCTCATCAATTTTGAAGTAACTGTGCCCCGCGGCTAAGAGAACTACACAGCAAGTCCACTGAAGCTGGGTCAGAAGTCCACCAGCCCACACAAGATCATTAAAAAAGGGCTCCCAGGCCAAACTTCTACAAGATAATTACTTTCACTTGAGTAGCAAAGTGCATGGCAAATGGAAATGATTTTTTATGTAAATTCAGGGGGGAAAAAATGTCTATTATTTGTACTTGCTTGATAAGTACACATAAGTTAACCTTGAACGCCCTGGGAAGTGGTGAGAAGTGGCTTGGGTCTTGAATCTGCCCACACAAACAAAGCAATAAGGGCAGTCTATTGTAGTGTTTTAAATGTTCTTTGAATGGCTGGTCCTGCTCAAATATTTCCAGTTCTATGGCCACATCAATATTCAATAACGTATAATGAGAAGAAAGTGGTAGAAGAAATAAAAACAGCTGGAATGACTGTGGGTCTGTGACTGTCAGCGGCAAGGAACACAGCACTCTTTTTTTAAATCATTATTATTTAAAATTTTATCTTCATATCTCCCTTCTTGTTAATTTTTCCACTTGAGCTCTCCCTCTCATGCTCTTTTTCGCTCTTTTTCGCTCTTTTTCGCTCTTTCCTTCAACTTCAACATGCTTTAGCTACACACACACACGCAGCCATGCATAAACACTCACACATGGTTTATTTTTACTTTATTTTTATAGGTTTTTGTCTTGTCTACAAACTGCAACGTTATGTCTTCTGTCTCGTTATTTGAATCAGTATGTCTTGTTATTAATATGTCTTGGACCCACAATCTTGTATTTAAAAATGATTGAACTGTACATCAGTTTGGCTTTAAATAAATAAACAAAAAATATTTCCAGTTAACCTCTAGCCTGGGGCTGTACCATTATTCTTGCGAGATCATGCCAGATTTGGTTATGCTAGTATTTTTGGCTCATATCTATATCGTATTTTGTTGTTGTGTGTATTTTGAGTACTTCTTTCACCGCTGAGGTAACTCCCTGTTGTCCTGTCAGCTCACTTTCACTCGAGCACATGTCTACAGATGTTTTGGGGTCATGCATTTTCTGTACAGTGTGTTTTAAGCACACAGCCCTGCACGTGCGGAACTCGGTTTACAAGTCTGAACACAAGTATACACTCCCTATACCCAGAGGCGTCGGACTGGGGGGGTAAAGGGTACTGTTTACCCAGGGCCCAGAGCAGGGAGGGGGCCTCACAGTCTGTATTGTGCTTTCTTCATTAGACAACATGTAATGAGGGCCCACCAAGATGATTTGTACCCCTATACCCTCCCTCCTCTGGTGCACACACACACACACACACACACACTTATGTCCTCTTTGTGACTCTAATCAAATGCTTTCCAGCCTGAGTGAACTAAAACCGCAGGAACCAAAACGCCACGGGCACCTCTGCTGATTCACCTGCTTTCACTGTTCACTTCCACTACTGTTCTTCATTTTAAGACAAAGGTGAACGAGGTAAAAGAGACAAAGACTTCTACTGAGGCAGAATGAAAAGAATCAGGATAATGTCTAATTGTATGTTTCTATAGTAAGTGTTCACCATTACACCACCGCTCACTGCACTTATTGCTCTACTACTACTACTACTACTACTACTATTACTGCTACTACTGCTACTGCTGTAGGATAATGTCTAATTGTATGTTTCTACAGTAAGTGTTCACCATTACACCACCGTTCACTGCATTGCACTTATTACTACTACAACTACTAATTCTAGTACTATCACAACTACTACCACTACAGCCATTACTATTGCCTATGTGCAGCTGCTTGTACTTTTACTACTACTGCTGCTGCTACTACTACTACTACTACGGCTACTACGACTACTACTACTACTACTACTACTATTGTTACTACTAGTACTATGACTACAACTACCAGGGGAGTAGACAGAGGGGGACAAAGGGGTCTATTGTCCCACACCCCAGGGTCTTAGGGGCCCAGAATTGGACTTCCTATTCATTTAAATTAGAGGGGGGCCCAGGTGAGATTTCCTGTCCTGGGACCCCAAATTTCTGTCGATGGGCCTGACTTCTACTACTACTACTACTACTACTACTACTGCTGCTGCTTTTACTGCATACAATAAGAATACTATTACTTAAAGTATTTGTTATGTACATTCTCTACAGTTGAAATTCAGTACGCTGGTTTGCACCCTGAAAATAATGAGCACTACAATTTTACCATTGCAAAATAGGACTTGTGCCATCACTTCTTACATATAACTTCCTTTTGAAAGTACTTTGTGTGTATGTCATGTACCTCCTTACTGTAACAATCTGTATTCTGCACAACGCTGTAAATAATCCATGACGCATTGGTTTTTGTTGGGTTTTTTTCGGAGTGTACCTTGGGGCTGACATCATGTGTGAGTGTGTTACCACAAGAATCTGGCGCGCCACGCTGGGAGCACAGAGGGCCCATTCTTAGACTAAGTGGGCCGAGAGAGGTGACGTTGTGACTAGCGGAGGGAGAGAGAGAGAGAGAGGAGGCAGGGAGGTGGGGGCAGCAGAACAACACGGGGAAACAGGAACAGAAAGTGAAGACTTGTGTCAAGATCTGGCTTTTGTGAACAGAGCTGTACAGAACTGGATGCCAAAAGTGCAACAACTATGAGCTACTGGAGACAGCTGACCTACTCAAAGGGTAAGGTGCCACTTTAAATAGAAATATGCCGGAAAGTTTTATTTATAAGTTGTTGAAGTTGTGAGAATAGCATTGAGAACATAGCTCGTGTTGTTGTTTTGGCTCTGCGCTCCCGTGGCCCGTTTGACAGGATGTTTGACAGGCGCTGAAGATAAGCAGATAAGTTTCTTCCTGTCTTGTCGAGCGCTGGAGATTCACACTCCAATCAACTCCAGCTACGGGCTTTTTAAAATAAACCACTCACAAAATCTCTTTTCAATAATCGAATCAGACCAACATCCTCAGAGTTTGAACATGTCCAGGCGTTTTGGGTAAAAGGCTAAATTTTCTCTGGCAGTTTTTCAGATTGCTTTTCATGCTGGAAACCATTAGGATCAAGTTGTCATCACAGAACTGTATAAACTGTATAAACTGTTAACTTGCAGCTATTCTTTCATTTTGTGTGAAAGAGAATAATGGAAAGTGTATTTGCTGCTTTTAAAACTTCTAAATAGACCTTTTAAAATGCTGTGCAGATATGTCCAAGTTTGAGGATGGAAGTGACAGGAGGAAAAATGACTAGATCTTTAAATTTAAATTAGATTTAAATGCTTATAATTTTAAGTTTGTTTTAGTTATTACAAAAAGTTACAAACAATTTTGAATTTCCAGGATAGGATTTTTTTGTCTTTTTCTATTATGGAGAATGGAAAAAATACAGTTGTCTTTGAGCTGCACAAAAAGTATAGTTTGTAAAAAAGTATCTCGTAAAGGGCACCAAGTTAGAAAGAAAGAAAGAAGAAAATATTTAGTCTTCCCTGTACCACCAGATCTAAACGAGATCTATAGCAAGACTAGGGTTAAACTAGGGCCAAAGCAGGTACCACAGTTTGAGGTGGTCTATTGTTGGTCCATTTTACAGTACACATTCACAGTCCTATTAAAAAGGACACACAGCGCCGATATTTTCTTCCGCAAAACATCAATTTGTCTCACCATATTGCGAGATGCATGCCTTCTGGACATGATCAGATACTCAAACTCGGGCTGTGTTCTGTATACTGTCGGCTCGGGGGCATGTACGCTTGAGGGAAATGCCATTCAAAATTCCTGCCATGCCTTCTGTCACAACTTGGAGCCTTTTAGGTCACATACGCTCCATAAAAAGCAACATGGGGCTAAGTCGGTGTAACCATCACATATTTCTCATGCAGGCCTTTCCTGGCTTTGTATGTCCAGAGCAGTGACCTCTTCCTGAGTGGATGGCTACAGGAAAGCACCATGTCTTGAGAAAGTGAGGAATGCGAGGTCACTAACAAATCGAAGTCAGCATTGTAATAGAGTCGATGGATAAATGACCCAGTTAGTTCAAATGTAGGTCTGTGCAATGGGATTTGTGAGGTTAAAATGAGTTCTTAGGTTCTATCTGATGTTTTTTTTTTCAAAATTGAGTTCTTGTTCTTGAATACCTGCAGTGCCCGGTACCTGTTTCTATGCACCGATATTGTGTTACTTTGTATGCATTAGCTTAGAAGTCCTATATTACGCAAAATTGACTCTCGTGAGCTTTAAGCCAAGTTATAATGCCGTTACCTCATCAAAAACATGCCTGGAGTTGTGTTTTGTTTCATTCACGCATGTTTGAGTAATCCTGCATTATTAGGCTGTCTACACTTCTAAAGCTCAAAATAGTTTTCAAGTTAACACCTACTTTTTACCTTTAGTTCAGTAGCGATTAGCAATTGCAGAGCTGAAATCATCCAAGTGATTCTAGTGAAGGTGCATGGAGTTTAAAAACACAGTGGAGCACTTCCTGTATTACCACATGAGTGTTTTCCATTTGAGAGAAGAACTCAGCTTAAATACGCAGGGTTTGAGTGTTAAACATGTGTCAGGATGCGTCACCTGCTTGTCCCAGTGGAGTTATTTATGAGTAAAAAAAAAACCCTATGATGAATTAATGCCCTATTGTGCAACATTCTAGACGGAGCGATATCATCTTCTTGGAGACACCAAAATAGCGAAACACAACAATGAGCTTTTGTGAGTCTGCAATGCTAAATAGCCTATTGATAAGGAGATTACAAATACAGTCACCAGTGTGGTCAAAGTGCATTTATAAAGTATGAAACAACACATCAGAGAGTACGAAGTTTAAATGTAGAGTCTGTGTGGGGGCAACTTTAGGACACGCTCACAGCCGGCTCATAGTTTTTTAACCAATGTTATGATAAAGATAACACTTAGCCTCGTATCCTTCCCTTGTAAAAGCTTCAGTGCGGTTACAAGCGCTAACTCTTAGTCATGCACACCTCACATCTTTCTAACCACTGCCGGATCGTATTTACCAGCAACACTATAGTTCATTAGCTTAGCGTCGACAGTGTGTGAAAATACTGAGGTTCCATAGCTCTGCACGCAACCCAAAACACGCACATGTCAGCGATCTGTTGGTGGGTCCCCGGGCGCTACATGGTCACCCACTGCTCCTGACTGGTTACTCTGAGGCGCTGGTGGAAGGACAGGTCGAATGCATGGGGCAAATTTCCCTACGGGGGCATTAAAGTCTAACATTACAAAGATTTATTTATAAGCGCTTTGCAAAACACCCCAAGATACTGTGCAGAACCAGTTAAAAACAATACAGGTGAAAAAAGAGTAGGATTGTCTGAACAGGTCAGTTTTGAGGCGTGATTTGAAGAGAGGAAGAGGGTCGATGTTGCGGAGGTCGGGTGGGAGCGGGTTCCAGAGGTGGGGAGCAGAGCGGCTGAAGGCCCTGGCCCCTGTGATGATGAGACGGGCCGAGGGGACAGAGAGCTGGAGAGAGAGGGAGGAGCGGTGAGAGAGAGGAGCAGAGATGAGTAGGAGAGAGAGCAGGAGGAGAGGAGAGAGGAGTAGAGAGGAGGAGAGGGGACAGACAGCTGGAGAGAGAGGGAGGATGACAGAGAGGAGCAGGGATGAGGAGGAGAGAGAGGAGAGAGGAGGAGAAGGGACAGACAGCTGGAGAGAGGAGGAGGGAGGAGAAGACAGAGCAGAGAGACGAGGAGGAGAGAGAGGAGGAGGAGAGGAGAGAGGAGCAGAGAGGAGGAGAGGGAACAGAGAGCTGGAGAGAGAGGGAGGAGCAGTGACAGAGAGGAGCAGAGACGAGGAAGAGAGAGAGGAGAGAGGAGGAGAAGGGACAGAGAGATGGAGAGAGGAGGAGAAGGGACAGACAGCTGGAGAGAGGAGGAGGAAAGGAGAGACAGAGCAGAGAGACGAGGAGGAGAGAGAGGAGGAGGAGAGGAGAGAGGAGCAGAGAGGAGGAGAGGGGACAGAGAGCTGGAGAGAGAGGGAGGAGAGACGAGAGAGAGGAGCAGAGACGAGGAGGAGGCGAGGAGAGGGGACAGAGAGCTGGAGAGAGGAGGAGAAGGGGCAGACAGCTGGAGAGAGGAGGAGGAGAGGAGAGACAGAGGAGCAGAGACGAGGAGGAGAGCGAGAAGGAGGAGAGGAGAGAGGAGCAGAGAGGAAGAGAGGGGACAGAGAGCTGGAGAGAGAGGGAGGAGAGACGAGAGAGAGGAGCAGAGACGAGGAGGAGGCGAGGAGAGGGGACAGAGAGCTGGAGAGAGAGGGAGGAGAGACGAGAGAGAGGAGCAGAGACGAGGAGGAGGCGAGGAGAGGGGACAGAGAGCTGGAGAGAGGAGGAGGAGAGGAGAGAGCGAGAGTGAGTGGACATATGGAGGAGTTCGGAGAGGTATTATGCAGCGAGGTTATGAACAGCTTTGAATGTAGCGAGGAGGATTTTGAAGCTGATTGAAGCCGGTGACGTTCTCGGAGGATGGAGTGATGTGGTGAATGGTGGGAGTTCTGGAGATGATCTGTGCATCAGGGCAAATTTTCCTATGGGGGTAATAAAGTCTAACATTACAAAAACTGTTTACCTTTTAAGTGTAAAGGCCTTTAAAATGTTCACTCTTTAGATTAGATCGGATTAGAGTTTATATTTATTTTACTCATTAAGCCAAAATGTAAACCGTGTGGCCTTGTTTGCCTCTGGTGCCGTCTAAGTCTGGAGGCGCTGAGTTTCCTGTCGAGAAAATGATGTAGAAAAGAGTTTGAGGTTAAACTCATATCGCACAGGAGGTGGAGGTGCATCTTTGTGTATGTGCAGAACAAACCACACAGAGTGAAACGTGGTTAAACCCACACTATGTAACTGACGAGCGCACGGCACAAACGCACAACAGTTTACAAGACGCCAACGGTGGAAGAAGTTCTCAGTTTTGTTATTTAAGTAAAGGTACAGATACCGGAGCTAAAAAATTCTAAACTAAATGTAAAAGTATTAAAGTAACTGTTTAAAAATGTACTTAAAGAGTAAAAAGTAAAAGTATTTCATGCAGATTCTGAGATCTATCGTAAAGCTTAAAACAATGTAGTGATTTTGATAAAGATTTGTGCTGAATTTTGAAACAATTGAATCATTTTTTCCTATCTGTATATTTTTGTCTGCTCAGATTATGAAGATGATGAAAATAAACCCTTCAGCCTTTTAGCAGGTCTCAACTATACTGAAAATACTTAATACTTTTCAGACCTGTTCAAAAATGTAGTGGAGTAGAAAGTACAAATACCTGCTCCAACACTGCACATAATCAAATGAATGCTTTTAGATTTATAATAATTTAAGAATGCATGGATATAGATGAAGGGGAAGAGGTCACAGTGAGAGAAATTTAAAAAAAAAACAAACAAAGTTCCCCATATGGTGCATAAAAAATGTCAGGACTACTTCTGTCTCTTCATCTGAGAGGTCACACTTCACTGGGGTTGGACCTGTTACTTTCAGTGTAGTCGTATAAAGCGTGTGAGAATATTTGAGCCAACCGCTGCATCGCCGGTCGTAGCATAAGGTCTAGTTTAAAGTTGCAGTTTGGTACTTTCTAGCGGGAGGTCCACCATTAGCTTGTCTCCATGACGATATTACCACCTACAATTTTCAGTTACAGTTTTATTGGCTAAAAAAATCCCTTAAGAAACATGCATTCTTGCTGTGAGCCTGCCAGGGTCGCCTCTCCGCAGAACTTGTAACTAATTGGCCCGGTGGTGTCGAGAAATGTATATTCATGAAGAAAATGGCTGTAGTCTGCCATTCATAAAAAGTCCATATTTGATTGGCAAAGTCCGACGAGAGCCATTATCCCTCAATACGCGGACAAATCCTCTCCTCCTCCCCTGGACACTCTTCAGACCTTTTACAAAGATTTTACCTCCATCTGTGTCTCACCCTCTCATCCTCTCTCTCAGACATCCTCCCTCTCTTTTGTTTCTTCTGTCTTCACCCTGTCCTCCTCATCCTCCTCTTCAGCGGGACCCCTCTATCTGCCCTGAATGCTCAATGAGCTCTGTGCACTATTAATGAGAGGGAATGCTGAAAATGTGGAGCTGACATCGACAAGAAGGCTACGTTACAGGCAGTGACAGATGGATGGACGGGAGGCGGGGAGGGACAAAATAGAATGACAACTTGTCGAGGGAATACATAAATTCTTGTCTCACTTTCTTTTGCAATTTTGCTGGTTTTTTTTTATGGGGACATGGCTAAATAATTGGACCTAGGAGTTTTAAAGGGCAGTATGCAACATGGAGGGTCAAACCTTCTTTTCTCCAGGGAAATGTAGTTGTTTTGCCTGGAATGTTCTGCAGTGTGGCAGAAGACAAGGCGCTGACTCAACCAAATAAACTATTTTTCACCAACTGAAGCCCCTGTAACTGAATGAATGAAAGGTCCATAGGTTTTTTGCATACTGTGGAATTTTCCAGGCAATGCAATAACATTTTCATGAGACAACCAGGTGACAGACTCTCCACCAGAAAAGTTCCACGGTAGACCTTTAACTGTACTATTACCATGAAGCAAGTTTATTTGTATAGCACAATTCATACACAAAGTAATTCAAAGTGCTTTACAGAATGAGAAAGACATTAAAGTTACAATACAAACAAATCAAAACATAAATAATCATCATAAAATGAATATTAAAAGAGAAGAGTGCAGAATAAAAACCTTTCAGTCACATGCACAGCTAAACAGAACCGTTTGGAGCTGCATAAAACTGAAACGCTGATTCCCCATGTTTAGTCCTGACTCTGGGCACCAGCAGGAGGCCGGTCCCTGATGTCCTCAGAGTGTGAGATGGTTCATGTGGCACTAATATGTCAGAGACATATTTTGGTGCTAGGCCATGGAGAGACTTGTAAAGGTATTACGCGAAATTGACTTTAAGCAACTCTTTAAGCCATGTTAAAATGTTGTTACCTCATCAAAAACATACCTGGAGTTGTGTTTTCTTTCATTCACACATTTTTGAGTAATAGTAATTAGACTGTCTACATCTCCAAAGCTCTTAATGCTCTGTTCCACCTTGTGATGCCATGAAGTGGTAGTTTTCAAGTTAACAGCTCCTTTTACCTTTAGTTCAGTTCAGATTGGCAGTTCCAGGGCTGAAATTATCCAAATGATTCTAGTGAAGGTGTGTGGAGTTTAAAAATACAGTGGAGCACTTCCTGTATTACCACATGACATCACAAAGTTTCTGTTTGAAAGAAGAACTAAATATGCAGGGTGTTAGACATGTG
Source organism: Periophthalmodon schlosseri (assembly GCA_000787095.1). Classification (NCBI taxonomy): domain Eukaryota; kingdom Metazoa; phylum Chordata; class Actinopteri; order Gobiiformes; family Gobiidae; genus Periophthalmodon; species Periophthalmodon schlosseri. Next base: position 6,818 of record KN468963.1, on the reverse strand, counting down.
TGAATGTAACAAAGCACAACTCCAGGTCTGTTTGTGATGAGGAAACAACATTATAACATAAATCAGAAAACAGTGAGATGATAACCTGAGCACAGGACTTATGTGCTCGTACTTCCTGGTTCTAGTCAGGACCTGAGCAGCAGTGTTCTGGATGTACTGCAGCCGTCTTAAGACTCGTTTAAAGAAGCCAGTGCACAGGCCGTTACAGTAGTGTAACCTACTGGAGACAAACGCATGGATAAGTCTGGTTTAGACAGTACACCTTTGATTTTTGCTGCAGATGTTGATTTGATGTGGTTGTTAAAGTTCAAACACCAACATCAGTGTTGCAACATGTTACAGACGCTTTATTAAACTTGTCCTGAAATTCCATACATATTTTGTTACTTTCCTTTCCCTGCATTTGCCATGGCACATAATATTTAATAACATTTGAAATAATAGGACGGATGGAATGCAGCTAGGGTCAAAATTAAATTGAAAAACTGATATCTTCCTCTCACTTTCTCTTGTTTTGTTGTTTTTCAGTGGCACGCCCAACGAATGAAGAGGATTAAAGCGAAGCAAAAGGCCAAGAATGGAAGCGTGCAAATGTGAGAGGAATGCATAAACAGCACCACAAACTTTTCTGCGACTGCCTTGAGATAAGAATTGTCATAACGGATTTCAAAGTTCTGACGTTATAAGCGAGTGCTATTGGGCTTGGAGTTTGACAGACATTCTGCAGAAAGCTTGCAGCGGTTCCTGTCTTGAGTAAACAAACTGAGGCATCAGAAAAAAGAACATGAAAGCTAGTTAACACCACCAAAATGTCTGGTGTCTGGCTGTGTTAATTAGCCATTTCTTAATTACTTTGGCGTCCGAATACTTTCACTTGCAGTATCCCAAACTTTGAAGGATTTGATAAACTTTTTTTTAGACTTTTTAAACTCAAAAATGGACAAAGTGGAGGATTTCTTCAAGCAGTTGTGGAGTTTTGTGACAGACAAGCACAACCAGGGCGTGTTTAACAGCGTGTGCCTGGTGGTCTTGCTCACCTTACCCCTCCTCGTCATCCTCACCACCTTCATCGTGTGCTGCCACTGTTGCTGCTGTCGCCATGCCGACGGATGCTGCTGCTGTTGTCGGGACTCCGTGGCAACGGCGAGGTCAGAGACAAAAAAGAAGAAAACCTCGACAAACCCAGATGACTTGTGGATTTCAGTAAAACCGGGGGCGATGACGGCTGATAGAGTGGCACTGGGAATGGTGTAAGGACATGGAAGGCACTGTGTACATAATCATTTGTATTCAGAGTGCGGTATGTTTTGTGGCAGTGTTTACAAAATGTGATGTATTCAGCGTATGGTACATGAGGAATTTGCTGACACAAGCAGAAACATGTCAGTGAGAATGTGTGAGTGTGTGACAGAGCTGCTGTCATGGGAACAAAAAGACTGTGCTTTTTCTGTGTGGCGTGGTGGACACAAATGTACTGGTTTGGACAGGTTAGATCAGAACAGCGACTCAAAAATCATAAATTAGACTGAATTTAGAGAAAGGAACATTTTATTTTCACACAGAGCTACAAAGAAAGAAATAATAATAGTTCATAATCTTCCAATCAAGGGATCAGGACCATGGGTTTCAGAATTAAGAAAATCCAAGTCCCACCGGGAGGAGGCCCTGGCCAAGCTGGTGGGACTATGTGTCTCAGAGGAGGCCCTGGGGAAGACCCAGGCCAAGCTGGTGGGACTCAGCTGACCTGGGAACACCTCAGGATCCCCCCGGAAGAGCCGGATGAAGTGTGGGCCTCCCTGCTCAGACTGCCGCCTCCGCGACCCGGGCCCCAGATAAAGTGGAAGAAGACGGATGGAAAATGTTTCATAATTTTGTCTGTAAACAGGAAGCTCAAACCCACAAATTAATTTCCTAGTTCTATTTTGTCTAATTTTTGTGGTTACATTTTACATTTTTTCAGTTTGTTCTATTAAATGGACCTTTTGTGCACAAGTTAGGCATATTTTCCATATTTGAGACTATTTGAAATGAACAGCTAGATTGTAGCCCATGACTGCAGGCCTGGTGTGAATGTGAGCGCTGAGCGGGAGAAGTCTGCAGAGGCTCTTGTTCCTGCGGCTCTTGTGTGAAACTCACTTTGTATTAGAGGAGAGTTATTTAAGGACAATCTAGATGTGATAAGACTGTAAGACTGCTGCACTCCACATCACTGCTGATCGACTGAGAAGGATTCAAGTCACACCCTCACACCCAGACACTCAAAACTCCAGACACAACTTTGGGATTGGACTTTTCTACTTACACGGGCAAAATCACACTCTGGCATGTTCACTTCTGCTGTATTTAGGGTTTGCTGGTGCTGCTATGACGATGTGCAAATGCAGTGTTTCCCATTAAGATGGTTGAGTACGGTGGCCTCACATAGTCCAAAACAAGCCAATTTGTTTTTATATATGCAACTGGCATTTTATTTAATTTCATTTTAGTTCTTTTTGATTAGTAGAAGCAATTAATAACATTGATTACTCCAAAATGATCTTAAATGCTTCACATAAGGGTTGCCGATGCCATAGTCTCAATATAAACCTGTGGGAAACACTGCAAATGATCGATCTGTAGATATTTTTCAAAACTTTCTCTTGTGCAATAGATTCTTTCAAAGTTATATCTGCTGCAGTTTCTCAACATTACAGTGATTTCACAATTTGTCTCAGTGTCTCGTACCATTTTTCTCATTATGTACAAGCAGCAGGCTAAATAATGACCCTCTGAGTCACTTAACATGCACATTAGATCACTGTATTTGTCCTTGTTCAACTAATACTGATTTTATTCATTTTACTCAGAGGGCCCATATTATTGTTTCATTCACACATGTTTAACACACAAACCCTGCATATTTAGGCTGAGTTCTTCCCTCAAACAGAAAACACTCTGTTCCACCTTGTGATGTCATGTGGTGCTCCACTGTGTTTTTTAACTCCATACACCTTCACTAGAATCATTTTGAAGATTTCAACCCTGATAATGCCAGTCTCTGCTGAATTAAAAGTAAAATGTAGCTATTAACTTGAAAACTAGCTCTACATGACATCACAAGGTGAAACAGAGCATTTTGAGCTTGGAGATGTGGACAGACTAATAAAGTGTTACTCAAACGTGTGAATGAAACAAAACACAGCTCCAGGTATGTTTTTGATCAAGAAACAACATTATAACATGGCTTAAAGCTCACAAGAGTCTTTTTTTT
>KN468962.1:19696-32345 GCA_000787095.1 Periophthalmodon schlosseri | reverse complement strand
CTCTCAGCAGCCTGGGGGAAATTCAGAATGGGAAATGTACATGATTTATGTTAGACAGAAGCATTTCCAAAAAGGACATAAATCAAATATTTGCACCATACTAATCTGCATCTTGATCTCTTGAATGTATTTGTGTTTTAGTGGCAATACAAAATGATAATGTTAGCTTATTTGCTTTCAAAGCATAGTTTCTACTTTTATTACTCTAACTAATAACTGTACATAGAAGCTGGATAATAAAAACTGCATGGTCTGAGAACCAAAAGGTCAGTGGTTCACGTTCCAACCCTGACAATACGCTAAGCCTTTTCATTTAGGCACTGCTGAGGTGCCCTTAAGCAAAGTACCTACCTTGAACTGCTCCAGTTACAGTGACAATATATTCAGATATTCAATGTAAATGTAAATTTGTAGTGTGGAATGTGTGCCTTAATGCACAATGACAACAAAATATATTCTCCAGTTAAAATTGTTTGCCCAGCCCTGCAGTGTTTGGAGAAATCTTTTGTCCATGTTACCCATTTCATCCATCATGTCACCATTTTTGCATGGACTCCTGCCTATTCGACCTGGCTACAGATTATAAGAAATGATCCAATTTAGCAAGAAATGGACTAGCGCTTTAACTCTGTACTTCAGACACTCAACTATTGACACTGGAGGCTAGGTTAGTGAAGTGTCTTTCCCAACAGCAGTATTAAAGGACATATTATGCAAAATTGACTTTTTTGATCTTTTAACCATGTTATAATGTTGTTTCCTGTTCAAAAACATACCTGGAGTTGTATTTTGTTTCATTTGCGCTTGTTTGATTAATGCACTAAATTCAAAGACGTGTACACTGAGCACTCAAAAATGCTTAATTTGCATATTGGCTGTTTAGTTGTGTCATAGATAAAAGTACGAACTTCTGCTCTGCAGTTTTTAAGACCATAAATAATCCATCACTGGACACATTCTGTGGTCATATTGTGTCCACAACAAATGCATGGCTATATAGCATTCACAAGGGCCTTCAACTATTCTCTTTCTAAATTATAGTTCCTGTTGCAGCTGAGGGAGCTCCAGCACCTAAATGCCTCATTGGAAATGGAGGTGAAGTTTATGAAGTACATTTTGCATATGCAGACATTATTTTAAGTTATGTGTTCTTTAATTGATGGGAGCTGGGCTTGACCCTCAAACCTTTGGATCATTGGGCAAACCCTCTATCAACTAGTTAATGCTCTCTATGAAATTCAATATGTTGTGTTTTTACATATACTTATCTGAAGGAAATGTGCACAATTATTAGGGATTGAAAAATTCAGAAAATGTTCTGATTCTGGTTGTGATGTAGCTCAGTTTCAGGCTACTTGTAGTATATTTTCTAAAGAGATCAATTGATTCTCATGTTACATTATGCATTATTATATCACTATAGCACAAATATAATCACATAAAAACATGCAGATACCACATCATGGCAGTCCTGTGAAATGGGCCTAGATCGCCAGTGGGGGGCAAGGGCGGCCTCACCAGGGAACCATGAGAAGTCTTGTCAGACGCCGCAGCACAATTATCGCTCATCCATCTTTAATACCCCATCCGTCTCCTCCTTGGACGCTGACAGGAACACACTCACCTGGTAATTATTTGCACAGCTGGTCTCCAAATGAAAGAAACAAAATCTCACTGCCTAAAACACTAGGACAATATGTAGATGATGAAATAATTTAATGAGTGGGAGAATTTAAGAAAAGATAAAATGTCACTAAACTCGACTGTGGTCAAATTGTGTTCACAACAAACGCATGGCTCTATTAGCATAGCATTCATGTAGCCTAAGGGCTTCATTTGTTTATTTTCCCATTGTTCATTCCTGTTTCAACACTTGAATGCCTCACTGGAAACAGAGATGTAGTTTATAAAGATATGCTAAATTGGAATTACTTATTCCAAGGTGACCGAAAGCAAAAGCATGATTAAAAGGGAATTAAAACAACACAGATGATTCGTGCTTGTGTTATAATGAATCAGGACCATGGACAGCAACAGAGGTTCTGAAGCCTCTGGGCTCCTGTTGTCCTAAGTGCTCCATGCTGCTGTTTAATCCACACCCTAAAGCCCATATCACAGGCAAGAACAATATTTTGTCCACTACAGCATTAGCACTTCAGCACGAAATGCATACAAACAGCGTCTTATGATGACATTACCAGGATTATGGTTTGCAGGCCACAGACCCTTTCGTAATTGAGCCTGCACGGCTTAAAAGGCCTAGCGTGAGTGTGCCATTATTTACAACTTTGATATCTGGGGCCAGCTAAGGTGAAAAAATATACAACAGGAAATACCAAGGTGTCCATATAACACTACATTAACAACATCAGTGATTGAATGACTAATTTGGAAGGCTAATCGTAGGCCTACATACATGTTAATGATGCCATGTGATGAAATTGTAAAATAAATAAAAGGGCATTGCGGCAAAAGAGGTGTGAAATCATTACTGAGCCCAAATTAAAATGCTTTTAGTTTATGTTCCCAAGGCCTTATCTACAAATGACTTCCGCTCAGTCATTTCATTCAAACACTTACTGAAACATCCTCTTCCCTCACCTCAGATGGCCATGCATAACTGTTGTGCCAGAGATGAGTAATAGATCGAATATTAGAAGAATCAAACAGACAGTCAAATAAAAGGTTTCATTTTGGTACTGATGCAGCAGCAATTCTTTAGCTTTGCAACTTCAGCTGTAACCATGGAGATTTGAAAAGTGCTGGCATGTCATGGCCACCATTCACTGTGAATGAAAAATGTCTTTGGCTTTTCTTGTAATCTTAAGTGTTACTTAATCTTAGTCTTAGTCCTAAAATGGTCAGTTTTCCTCAAGCATTTTAGACAATATCCATATAGACCTGGCATATCTTGATCGATGATGGTGAGTGATGATGTGAGAAGCACTACTATGGTCCATCAGCTCAAATTGAGCATATTCCAAATGCGGGCGAGTTTTCTTCTGATGTTCCAGTTTCTCTGATACAACTGAAACTTAAATGTGTTTTTGTTCATGTGCTTAAATACATACAAACAACCTATAATATCCATGATTTCTTTGCTCAATAAGAATGAATTGCCATTTCATATAGTAGTTTGTCTTGCAGAGTGATCAAAAGACAGAAATTCTTGGTGAGAATGTGAGTGCAGCAGTTTGACTTGTGTGGTGAGTTTGGGGTATGTTTGTTGTTATCCTGCCATTGGGGGGGGGGTTGCTACAGTGTTTTCATCAATGTCCATGTTTGCTTTTAATTGCTTTCTGCTCTTGAGAGGTTCAATTAAAATGATCTGTACTTGTATAATTTGTTGAGAACATTTGTGCACTATAGAGAAGGCTTTCATTCAATGAACAGCTAATTTACGGCAAATAAAGACGTCAGTGCTCTAAGAAAATTACCAGGATCCCATGGCAACCACTTTTCTTTGACGAACTTGTGAGATTTTTATTGTGGTGTATGAAAATTAGTGTTTTTGAAGTGGGAGCTCCTCAGTAGAGTGGATCAGTATAGTTTTTGGCACATATTGATGGTTCCATCCCCTCCCTTGTTGACCTTAGCACCAGAGCAGCAGCATTAGTCACTGCGGCTACACTTCAGTCTCTCATTTAATTAAAGCTATCAGAAAGAGGCAGCTCTCGTCAGACGAGCTCATGTGAAGACGCCGTGAAAGCCTTGTAAAACGCATGCCAATTAAACACAAGGCGTCAGAGTGAGGAGGATGTTACACTGGCTGGATGTGATGATGGTGGTTATTTAGTAAACATACGCAGTGTAAGATGCTATGGAAGTGCAATGGACTTGTTAATTACATTTTTACACTATTAATGTAAATTAAAAGTAACAATATTGATTAAAAAATATTTATGACAAGTGGACAGTATAAAGCTGCCAACATAATTCAAGCATGAATAATATTTTACACTGATGTAAAATAAAATAAAGAAGGGTGTTTCAAAATACATGAACCAAATTTCCCTGGTTTGATTTTAGATTTGAGTTTAATAATGACAAAAATAAATATTAAAAATATACAAGCAAAACATCAACAACAACAATCATATCCACTTAAACCTTAAACCAGAAGCATAATAGTAGCATTTTCTAAATAGATGGCTTCACTTTTTTTTGATTAATTAAATGAAACCATTGCTATACAAATACTTGTAATTAAAATTGTTTGTAGATGAAAGAATGTCAATATTATTCTTATATATTACACTTTTATGCTCATTAATAAAACTTTAAGAACTTTAAGAATTTAAGAATTTGATACCTACAGAGAGAATACCTCCACACCATGTCCCAGTGGCTATCAGAGCAGAAGAAAGAACCTCTTTGAAGAGAGCAGAAGAAAGACATGGCATTGTCCCTTCTCCTGCCCTGAAGTGGAACAGAGACAAGGACAAAGGGACATGGTGTGACTAAAAGCTCTGTTAACAACGGCCTCCATGTGCACTCTTTTATCTGACCAAAAGTGAACCTGCCACCCTCTGCATTAGCTTTACTGACTCTACCTGATGCTGTGTCCCTAGGCCTGTCATGATAACACATTTTGAAGTACCATATATTGCTGAATACAGACAATAAACGATAATACTGAATGCCATTGCGGCACTGACTCTAAAGCAGGATTTCCCCACAGTATCTATTGTATATGTACAGTAGTGTTAATGAACATGAGCTGCAATAAATAAATGAAACACTTAATGAGTCATAGAAGTTTTTTATTCAACCCTCTACAGGTCAAATGTCATGGTAGTAGGGTTAGGGTTAACAAAAAGTTCCCTTAGTACAAAGAAAACGTACCCACGATGAATATTGACCCCTAAAAATAATTGTTCCATCTATCATGTGCTGAACTATAAGCCGATAAAGTAATTATCATGACAGGGCTATCTGTCCCTGCATCACTACAGTGGGGATATGAACCACTTCACACACTTCAATAAGTGAGAGAAAAGGTGGATATTATGATTATATGTATATTATATTATGTGACCACAATGTGAATTAACCCTTCTATTTGATAGTTTTAAAACTATCAAATAGAAGGCACTGAATCGTCAAAGTTTACAACTGGTGGCTGCAGCAATGAGCAAAAGTCAGTGGTTTATAATAAAAATAATAATTATTTGTTTAAGTAGTAAGTGTCCAAAGTAACACTTTGGACACTTAAAGTTGGAAGTAAGTAGTGATAGGTAGAAGTTGTCCCCTGTATACGCTTTCAGGACAGTGGGTTAGGGTTAGGGTTAGACTACTAGACAGATGTTCTGTAATAATTTTTCCTGATGTTTTGCTTCTTTTAAAGGTTAACCAAAGACCATCTCCAGTTTTGGTTGAAACCACGAAGCTTTAATCTAAAAATAATTTTCCAGACTTTGGGTGTAATAGCACTGTGGGATTGTGCTGTCAAAAGAAATTATTTACTTTACCTTGGAATTTCCTCATTGTGGGACAAAAAAAAGTTCTTCTATCTTAAAATTCAGGACCAAAATAGTGAGAAAATAATCTGTGTGCGTTCTGAGACCAGCTGTACTTGCCAAATCTTGAGGAACAAGTGGGTTATATATGAAAGTTTCTCTAGGTCAGCTGTTTATGTTGAAGAACATCAAATTTAGCACAGATAGAATTAGGTTTTCTAATGCGACTCTGAAAATGTTCTTTGGGTTTCTTTGTTGAGAATGATACCCCACAGAGTGCTCATGTCTAGCTGCTGCAATAATTGTAACAATAACATAACTGCCATAACTGTCGAACAGAGGGTTAAGACTAGGCGTATGACCAGCTGGTGCACTCAGCTGGCACACTATTAATCCTCTGGAGGATTAATAGTGATGAACTCATAAGGCAAATGGCTCACAGTTAAAGTTGAAAGGGAACCAAACCCAATTATTTTACTTTGAGAGTCAATGTCAAAAATAGATTTTGTAACTGACTATGGTCTTTGCCAAAAACTTTGCCTGCCTTCAAGTCTCTTTCACGTTTTGACTGATTATGCCATGATTATTTTTCACATATGCAACTCTTATAGTTTAATGTTACCATTGACTTCAGTGAAATAAAGATCCACCTATAGGACATGGGTATTTGTATATACAAATAACCCTTAGACGGTGCCGGTAGACGGTACGTGTCTCTTACTTAAACAAGACGGTGTAATTCCTCATTCATTTAGGAGTGGTCCAAGTTAAAAAGGTTTCAGACGTAATCATCTGGACACTGTTTTTGAAATCAAGATGTTTCGGCTTCCATCCAGAAGCAATTTTCAATTTTATGGTACTGCTTTGCGACGTTAACAGTGGGGAAGATAAGTCAGCCAAATTACACTCATAATGAGGTCAGGTAGTAAGGCAAGGCAAGGTAAGTTTATTTGTATAACACAATCAATCACAATACAACAAATCAAAACATAAATAATCGTCATAAAATGAACATTAAAAGAGAAGAGTGCAGAATAAAAACCTTTCAGTCATATGCACAACTAAACAGACCGTTTCGAGCCTTGATTTAAACACTGTCAAAGCAGAGACATGTTTCACATCTTCAGGAAGACTGTTTAGACAGTATACCTTTGATTTTTGCAATGTTTTTTAGATGGTAAAAAGCTGCAGATGTTACTGATTTAATGTGGCTGTTAAAGTTCAAGTTTGAGTCCATTATTACCCCAAGATTTCTAACCAGATTTTAAGGTTTTAGAAAGAGAGATTGGAGGTAACTGCTGACACTTACTTACTTTGTTTCTGTGGAGGAAAGACTATGACTTCAGTCTTGTCTGAGTTTAGCTGGAGAAACTTGTTTTTCATCCACACACTGATCTGTTGGATGCAGTGGCAGAGTGAATCCACTGGTCCATATTCACCTTAACTGGCCTAACGGCAACATGTAGAGATCAATCAGAAGAGGTCTCATGATTGGTCCCTGGGGCACCCCACATGTCAGGGCAGTGTGATCTGGGACACAGTTTCAAATTTCAACAAAGTACTTCCTGTCTTCTAGATAAGACTTGAACAAATTTTGGCCAGTACCTGGGATGCCCACCTGATCCTCTAGTCTCTGTAAGAGGATACCATGATCGACAGTGTCAAAGGCAGCACTCAGATCTGACAGCATCAAGACAAAGACTTTGCCTGCATCAGTGTTCAGGTAGATGTCAATTGTCACCTGGATAAGAGCAGTCTCAGTGCTGTGGTGGGGTCTAAAACCTGACTGGAAAACATCAAAGTTGTTCATTTGGAAGTTAGTAAGCTGTTGGTAAACAGCTTTTTCAAGGACTTGAGATGGGTTGATAATTGTGCAGTACTGTGGCGTCAAGACTTCTCTTCTTTAGGAGAGGCTTGATCACCGCAGTTTTCAAAGTTCTTGTGAATGTTCTAGATTCAAGTGACATGTTAACTAAGCAAGTGGTGATAGCAAACTGAAATCTAGTGGGTAACACATTGAGGCAGCATGTAGATGAACTCAGAGTGATGATGAGGACAGTTTTGTCACTTACAGGTACAAGGTGACTCAGCATTAAGTGTCTTGGTGGCTGCATGATTGTTATTTGTGTGTAGAATTGATGGCATTTTAATGCCCTGAACCTTGTCATTAAAGGATTCTGCAAACTCATTGCACTTAGATGTGAAAATTTGTTCTAACGGCAGCGGAGCTGGAGGATGTATTAATCTGTTTACTGTTACAAATAGGAACGAAGAGTTGTTACTGTAATTTCCAATAATGTCTGAAAAATACCTCTCCTTCGTTTTATATAAATTGTGGTTGTTCATCTTTTCTGTGTAAATCTCATAATGAACCTGGGGCTTTGACTTGCCCTGACCGAGTCATCATTCCTCTATGGCGCTTTCTTATCTTTAACCATTTTAACCTTCATCGGGGCAATGGTGTCCAGAACATTCAAAACACCCGAAGTCACAGAGTTCAACAAATCATCAACATTAGAACATGAGGCATTTTCAAAGTGTATCATTTCCCTGAACAGTGCACCTGTGTTATCATTTATGTGTCTCATTCGAACAACTGCAGGACCAGCCGCTGGTTTGGGAATAACAGACAGGTCAAAGAAGACACAGAAATGATCAGACAGAGCAACATCCACCACACTGACATTTGAAATATTTACTCCTTTTGTAATGAAAAGGTCCAGCGTGTGTCCTCAGTAAACTCATCAATAAAACTTTGACAGTGCTGGGGAAGTTTGCATATGACCAAGTAGAGTTTGGAGGGTGATTGTTTTAGCTTCATATTAAAGGAAACATACTCAAATGATGAAAACACCCCAAATGACAACCTGTGAGTACCTAAATTATCTCTAAAAACTGCACACGCCTCCACACTTTTTGTTTGCTCGTGTTTCAGATTCAAATTTGAAGTTGGATGGAGTTGATTCCACTAGAACTGCATTACCTGTATTTTTGTCAAGCCATGTTTAGGCAAAAAATATAAAGTCAAGGCTAAGAGGAGAAATAAAATTATTAATTAAAAATGATACATAAAGTTATATCTGATGAAGCTTTCTACATGCTTGGGAAAGGCCATGGATAAAGGTGGAGAGGAAAAGGAGGAGTAGATGGAGTAGATGTAGCAAAGGGGACCAAAGGCTGGTCTGTGGGCAGGGGAGGTGACTGGGCTGGGCCTGAATCCTCTGCTGACACTGGTGATGAATCCTTTGCTGGGGAAGGTGGAAGTGCTGCTGAATCGTTCTCTGGAGAAGGTGGAGGTGCTACTAACTCAGTCTCAGGGGGAGGGTAGGTGGTGGGGCTGTTGAATCATTCTCTGGAGAAGGTGGAGGTGGTGGTGCTGTTGAATCCCTAACTGGGGGAGGTGGTTGTGCTACTGATGATGACTCCTTTGCTGGGGAAAGTGGTTGTTATAGTTGTGGTGTCGCTGGTGGTGTTGAAACATTGGCTTGGTCTCTCATCTCTTGGTCTCATTCCTCTTTTCTCTCAGTGGCTGCACAGGACCCTGTCCAGGCCAGTGCCTCAGAATGTGGAGGAGGTTATCCGTCAGCAGTCTCACTTCACCTCTGCTCAGGTGCTGGCCTTTTTCCTTAAACAGGTCCTCTCATTTCCAGAATAGATCAAAGTTCTCAATGTAGTGCTATCGTCTTGAGCAGCCATGTGTTCAACTGAAACAGTCAGGTAAATTTATTTATCTTCCTCCTACCCAAGTTAGGAAGAGGTCCACTGATGAATGTCTTAACCTCCACTTTAAGCTCCTCGAATAATTTAGTGAAATCCCTTTCAAGACTTCAGTCCATTCCATTCTGATGTCCACCGCACCCATGTGCACAATTAGCTGTTTAACTCCTCAGGGTGTTGACAAAACTGTTGGCAGGAGTTTTGTAATCTCAGAAACAGTGTAACTGGGATAGCAGCATGTTTGAATTCCTCTGTGGCTCACACCACTGATAGCACCGTCTCCTAGCAGCAGTGTATCTCTGACCTTGATATTTGGCACAGATTGGCTGTCTGCCTGTGCTCTTTTGCCAACTTCATTGCTCTTGTTTTGGGACAAAAATCCATTTTCTGTAGTAAAAATTTACAGTGGTAAAAGTCTGTTTGTAAGCTGCATTTTGGTGATGTAACGATATTGGCATTGTCTTTTATCACTTGTTGTGTTGGCTTGGCATTATGGTCTTTACAAAGTTTTGTAAAAGACACAGTATCACTCATGTGTTAGTTGAAAGTAGCAGTTTTGGCCCTCTTCTTTGGAAGTAACTGTGGGCTGCTTACGACTGGAAGTCACTGGTAGCGTCTGGTGAAGTCCTTTTTCAGATTCTAAAGCAAATATCCCGGCTTGTAGCTCATTAATTTCTTGTTGGTAGTTCCGACAGTGTTCACAGAAAGAAATCCTTTGGCTTCTTCCCACAGACATGTTGCTGGCTCATCAGATAAGTTGTTAAAAAATGTAAAAATGGTTTAAAAGTCTTGGTTTACAGGACAGATTTTCCAGCGCTGGAAGAGGTAAACTTATTTAAAACAAAGTAAAGAAGGAAGCAGCAGGAGCAAGGAAGGATAGTGTCCACACCCAGCATGGCAAACAAGGGCAGGGCAGCTTTCACTTTAAAACTTCTACCTCTGGCAGGACTTATTTAACTCAGTGTAGTATAAACCCTTGTGTCTCAAATCTGTACCATCAAACTGAAAATGGCTTCTGAATGGGAGCTGAAATATCGTGATTGCAAAAACTAATTTCTTATGTAAACTTAATTTTTTAACTTAATTTACTATTTTTATCAACTTTTATTTAAACTTCTTTGTATCCAGTGTTCTGTTCAAGTATCCAAGATGTACTCTCAGCGATTCAGTTCAATAATGAAATTAACTGTAGACAAGACAGTGCTTATGGTAACTGCACATCCTGTCCGCTACTGTTTAGAAACAACATAAAGTTTTGTATTTTATTGTGTATAATCATGTGTCACGTTGGGAAAAGGACAGACTGCTCTACTTTTGTATATAATCATCATGATTCATGATGTGTTCCATGCATGGTGGAGAGCTGGGTGTTATTGAGCAAACCTTATGGTGGATTTTACACTGCCACTTGGGTATATAGGGACACACATAACATAAATATTTCTTTATGAGCTATATTTGAGGTGTAGCTGTGTTATGAAGTTCACTCTGTCCTACACAATGTCAACAACAGTGTTGTTTACTTTGGAGTATTTTGTTGCTATAGGCACGCAGTAGAATTTTACAAAAATATGTCACAACATATTTACAGCTAGCCTATTTTATGTGTCCATTGTACAAGTCACAGCAAAAGTTATTTTTATCAACTCCTATTTACTGTTGCCATTTTCAGTTTCCTTTAACCTTAACCCTCTTTAAACTTATTTGGAAAAAAAAAACACATCTGAACACAATTCCCAGCATGCTTCACAGCCTATAAGAGTTTAACAGGGTGACCTTCTGTGTAAGTGGTAGTGTAGTTACACCACACACCCTTGACATGAATGATATGATCACTGGTTCAGGTCCTCACTCAGACACCATCAAATTGTCACTATACGCTTTGTCACTACCACTGTATCTTGCTGTGTTTCCCTGTTTTTGTCTGCAATCAAAATGTATTTTATTCATTACTCAAGCTTGGAGATTATATTTACCAGGGGCGATTGGCTCAAAATAACTAGTGCTAAAACATGCACCCCAATTTTGAGTAACCATAATCAGAATCGTAATAGTCATGTTTAATTTTTTTTTTGTAGTTTTTATGGCAAACTCCCTACTGGCTCTGGCACTCTTGATCTGGTTTTAAGAACTAGCAGATGGCGCACTCTGATTTCTGACCCTGTGTGGCTGGAGGGGGTATGTATATGATAGGATGCTAGTATTTGAAGTCTTTTTCATTTATTTTTGGATGCCTAAAACTAATGCTTTAATGAGCCCAAATGAATTCAACTGATTAAAAACTAAGGATGTACAAGACGACAGATGACGACAGGGTTTAGTCCCAAAATGTCTGGCCTAGAAACACATTTGCTTAAAGAGGCCAGTCCTCATATAAACTTAGATTATGTCTCCATACATATATTAAGTCATCATATTACATAGCAACGGCCTGGATACTTTTACAATGTAATAATAAGTGTAGTGATTGTGTCTTGGGAATGAGTATCCATATTACATCATGGGAAATAAAAGAAAAATTCCTCAGGTCCCAAACGTTATTTCCGCCAAAAAGGATCCCAAGATACAAAGTGTGAGCAGTTTCTGAGTGCAACTGCAAGTGAACTTTTGTGAAGAAGTTGGGTGTAAAATCTATTTTTATTTTATTTAAGTTACTCAAGTCCTCTCTTTGCTCATCATTAGAATTACACTCACTTTTTTCTTAATTTATAGGTATAGTATGTAACTTTCTGGAGGTGGCATGTCACCTCCAGAAAGAGCTCTTCCAGGACAAATAAGAATCAGATTTGTGAAGATCCAAGCCCGCAAGCCCAAGTAAGGACACATGTTTTCTAAATTTTTAAGTGCAATAAACACAAACACAACCAAATTGAAAAAAACATGTTTTTATTTTAGTTACAGTTACATTTACAGTTACATACTGTGGCTTTAAGTCCATTCACATGTTTGCAGGTGTGTAAACAGCCCTCCTGCATGTCCACAGAATGCTAATATAGGCTGATGTGGTTGGTCAAACAGCGCGCATTGTTAAATCCAAACTGGGACAAACATGGCGTTCCCCTGGTCGTCCTTAGGCTGAGCTACAGACAGCTCCCGGGCAGGTACTGACACATAGAGACAGATGGAGGCCCGGAGAGGGACACACCATAAACACAGCACAATGAGGGGCAGAGGAGCAAAGTTTTGGGGAAAAGTAGACTAGTAGAGTATTGGAGGGAGTTCTATCCAGGTCAACTGTTTAGTGTTCAGTGTTTTAGTGTTGGTGGATGAGATATTGATAGGGTCCAGCTATTACACATCTTAAAGTGCATTTGGCAGGTTAGACTACTCATTTCACAAAAAAACAAACAAACATAGCTCTGATACTAAATGTTTTGTACAGACAATATATAGAAACATGACATATCAGAAAATTGGACAAAATTGGAAATTCAACACTCTCATACAGCAGAGTCTGTACATTCTATTTTTGG
>KN468962.1:3105-19589 GCA_000787095.1 Periophthalmodon schlosseri | reverse complement strand
ATTTTGTACAAGTCTCTCTGACAGATACAAACTGTACTCACAGGAATTCAATTCAATAAGTCTGAAATGAAATGAAGACAAGACAGTGTGTGCTTAGGGTAACTGCACAGCCTTCTGCTGCTGTTCAGAAACATACAGTTGTAGAGTTTATTGCGTATAATATCATGTGTCACAGTCGGAATGGACACATAATTCTGCTTTTGAGTGACATCATGATCAATGTTCCATGTATGTTGTGTGAGTTAGAGAGCTGGGAGAGAAACTTGTGGTGCATTTTACATTCCCACTTCGTTATATAAGGACACACATAACATAAATATTTCTTTATGGGCTGTATTTTATGAGGTCTAGATACATTTAGCTAAGTTATTACCAAAACAAAGTCCGAGTGTCAAGTGAATTAATTATCCAATGTAAAGAGCTTTGGGTGTGTTGAAAGGCGCTATATAAATCCAGTGCATTATTATTATTAAAACAGACCTATTATGCAAATCAGCTTTTCAGAGCTTTTATCCATGTTATTGTTGTTTCTCCTTCTCATTTTCACTCTGGAAGTTGTATTTGGAGTGATTCGTGCATGTTTGAGCAATCTTTAAGCACTTATTTTCAAAACACCATATTGCCAATCCACTCCAGTTTTCACCGCCCCCGGTACACTATACTTACTTCGTTCTCCAATTTTATTTTATTAATCAATGATACGTGTAGGATTTGGCAGTGTTGTATAGTGATTTTGGTACAAATGAAAAAAAATCCGCGGCTCACTAGCGATTCGCTGCTATCTGTCAGAGGTGCACAGGTGCACCACTCTTTGTTGTGATGATGTTTTGTTACAGCATTTTAGATGAATACTGTGATTTAAAAAGAAAAAGATGTAACATAATGATCCATGGGTGTCATAGATTATAACTATATAGCAGGCAAAAGCACAATAGGTCTTCTTTAAGTCTACTCTTTGTCCTGACTTACAATGTCATTTACATGTAGCAGAGATGGTCAGACTTAATCCATTGTATGTCACAACAGCTATTATACAGGTGTCAGTTGTACAAATCACAGAGGAAGGAGGTCACAGGTTCAATTCCCTTATCACACAGGCCATGGTGAATTCTGTCCAAGCCCATTTTGTCCATATCATCTTGACTGAGAGCTGTGATAACCAACAAAATCCCAGAAAGTTCCTAGAAAATGATTTATAGATAGATGTTGGTGGTATTCAGCTGAAGGATTTGGTCAGTGGAGGAAACCAGGGGGCAATACAGCCAACAAACTTCTCACAATAAGCAGACATTTGAGAACATATGCAATCTCAAACAAAGAATTTATCCAGCATGAACAACTAATTCCCAGTTTTCTGTAGTAAAGCTATGAGTCATATAGGCAAAAAGAACCGTAAATCCTCATAAAAGTTTTCACTTATTGGAAGTTGTGCTCACTGCTTATCTGAACTCACCCTTCTCTGTTACAATATTATGGACACTCTACACTGGGCCCTGTGGCTGTTGACACGAAACAGTGAGCAGCACAAATGAGAGTGTAGTGTGTGAGAGGGGCCCCTGCAGCCTGGGGGTCACACTACCTCTCTCCTCTGTTATTATTACTGCACCACTAAATGAGATGCTCCCATTCTGCTCACTGTGGATCCAGATGGCAGCACTGGCCTCAGCTACATGTCTGGTAATAAGAGACTATTATTTTCCATCTTTCAGAGCAGAAGACATAAGGTTATGGCAATGTGACCGTAGGCTGTTTTTGCAAAGAATACAAGATGCCAATTTATTTTTGACAGCATTGCAAATGTCATATGAATATAATACTTAGAGTGGTTTCGGAAAGTTAAGCAACCTTAAAGTTTAGATGACTAAGGATTTGGAGATGCAGTGGTAGCAAAGTCCTGGAGTGTGTAAATAGATAATGAACTCCAAAGTCCTTAAAACTTAAGTATTGATCTATAAAACTGCATATGTAGTGGAAGGTGTGCAAAACTGAGCAAATTGATGTCCTGAAGAAACCCAATACATTACACTTATTATACCAGTTTTTGTATCAGTATTACTTTTTATTTTGAACAAAAATAACTGATGTTAGAAAATTCAAGTTGGAAAAGGGCAAATGATTGAACATAATTTATGTAATGGTATACTTCCTCAGCACATGTAACTGCTTGTATAGTACACTGTAACGCAAAACTCACCATTATGGGCTATTTTTTTCTGGAAATATATTTAATTTTCAATTCAATTTTAATTATATAGCACATTTAAAATACAACTTAAGCTGCCCAAAGGGCTTCACACAGAAGTCAACAAAAGAGAAATATAGCATATATTTTGATGGTGTCTTACACAGATGAAGGCATGAGTATGAATTTCTTAAATTTAACAATCAATTCAGTCCATATTTTGTGCATCATATTGCTTTCCCCTCTTTGACCTATTGACAAATTGGAACACTGACTTCTCGATGCAGAGAAGTCAGTTTTTTCTACATTATCAGCTACAGTTCTCTCCAAATATTTTCTCTCCTCATAGCTTTGTCCTGTTTGTGAGCATTGGGGGGTTTTTACATGCACTTTTTTGTGAAAAAAATTCAAGCATGTTTGTTTCTTCTTCTTCTTTTTTTTCATTTTTTTTTTTTGTTAATTCTCTAAAAAACAATAAAAAACATGCATTCTCATTGTGAGTGGGTTTGCATCTCCACAAAACTGACTTTTATTTGGCCTAGAAGAGAACCTTTTTCAGCTTGTTTCCTTTGGCTAGTTGTATGAGATAGTTGTATGACAGACAACTAGTATCTCCATCTATCTATAGAGAATGTTCCAGAGTATGGTTTTAACTTTCCATATGTAAGAATATTTGTTTCTGGTGTATGTGTCAAAGAAGACCAAGAGTCTGAAACATAAAGTTAGAAGGGTTTAATGAGTTTCGCACAGGTAAAGTGAACAATGAAGCAACGGACTACAAAAATGACAGAATGAGTTTCCTGAGATGTGCATATTTACAATGTGTGTGTGTGTAAAGGAGGATCCTCTTTTGGTCAGCATAGCAACTGCGCACTGCTAATTGTAGATACTTTATACATAGAATAATGCAGGTGACATACCACCTCACAGAAAATTGTATTCTACTTGGACAGTTGTCTAATTCACTGTAAAACCTGTAATATTCCTTGTGCAATTGTCAACAAATATTGTATTTTATTAATTTCTACTTTATAAGTCTCTGAATTGTATAAGATTCTCAGCTCACAGACCACTGTTCATTTGAGAGAATGTCAGTCTTCATAATGGTGGGAGTACTAAGTGGATAGTGCTTTACCCAAATGTTACCTGTAGGTGGACTGTCATTGATGGATCACCTCGTGTGAGTGATTGTGCGTGGTGTGTTGTGATCACAGTGGGGTGGTCCCTAGGGAGAGAGAAGTCACACACGGGCGGCCATGTTGGTGATGTCAGGTTAGCTTTGACGGATGGGGGGACCTCCTGCTTCAAGCTACAGACAGCTGAGGATGTTCAAGATCGGAGGTCTCACCATACGGACGACACACGGTGGCACAGACAAATGGCCCCTAATATGCAATGGAGATTCACCCTAATTCACTTGACATTTCAGAGACGTCTCGTTAATTCCACTCGGCCGCCTATGAATCACTTTCATATGCACCAATCCACAAGAGGCAATCTACACTTATTGAAGCTAAAGTGTAATGCATGCATACAGTCCCATGAATCCAATCTATGTCTATTCACAGCGCCCTTAGATATAGTTGTGTTGGAGTGCTAACCCTAGAGAATGCAGAGTAGTGGCAGGAATACTGTCTGATAGTCATTACGTGGATAGAGGAGTGTCTCATTTCAAGATACCCGTTGAATTTGATTATATAGTGTGACTCCACAAGCCCGACTAAAAATATTGCTTCCCAGCATGTCTCAGTGTGTGTAAGAGGACCATGATGTCTTATGTCATTAGATTTTTACTCAGCATGAAGAAAGGTGATAATCCACACTTGCTGATTCACTCATGAATGGTGCTAAAAAAAATAGTGAGGCTACCTTGGTGTGCTATACATCTAACTTATTAAACAAAATTGTGATTGTATGTGTTTTATACAATTGTATGATTTAGAATTGATTATCCATGCAAACCCAGAATGTATTCACTCTGTAAACCAATTTGGTTTACATTTGGGTTTAAAGCTCAGCATCTCATAAAGCCCCCATTACCAACAAAATCTGCGATTTTTGTATCAGCAGTGCAAAACATCCAGATGTATTAGCCAAAACAATGGAAACAACCTGATAAGCTGCTGGGTCACTATACATTTTTCACTCTGTACTGTCTGTATAGTTTTAAATCAACACTGTTTTTTAGCATCTTAAAATCTCCATTGGTTTAACATTAGGCTAACTCAAAATTCCATAATGTGTGACAACACAATACCAAGCTCTGTTGGTTTTATTTACAAGCAATTTTGAATGCAATTTCATTTCAGCAGAGATATGCATTGGGAAAAAATCTATGCTTTTCATTTTGTATTATAAAACTGGTTGTTTTTGCAGTGGCTGGGGCTTAGTTTTTAAGTTGCGTGACTTTCTGACTCCAGCCAATCCAATCAATCACATATTTCCTGCTTTTTCTTTTTACATTTTACATCATCACTCCCAATGTGTGTTCTGATTTGCACAAAAATATAATTTTCTTTCCAAAATTCCCATTTACGCCTTAGCCAGCACCCCAAGGAGCCTCCTCAGCTCTTTCACTGATCACTGCTGACACACTATAGGACCTAACCCAGCTCACCCCCACATCCTATCACCTGCATATATCACCATGTGACATGAGGCATTCTACCAAATATACATCAAGGATAGATAATGAGGGAGGGATTCACAGTGGGCTGAAATATGGCTTTGAATGGTGAGGTTTTTATTGTATTATAAGGCAATAAAGGACACTAAGATTCATGATAAGAATCTGCTGGTATGAATACATGCATGCAGCCCACATATTGTCCCCCATTTTACCAGTGCTTTTGTAATAATGTTGAATAGATGCATTAGTAAGTTCAGGCAGAGCAGAGGACTTCACAGAATGAAAAATGTGCACTATGCCAAAGTGTTTTTCTGTTCATTACGAAGAGATGAAGCTAGATGTTTTATACCTTTTTTGTATATGGTAAAATGTGAATGTTTATCAAGGTGTTCCTCCAGTTTATATATTTACAGTAGTGTGTAGAGTAGAAAATATTTAGAGCATTACAGAAAACATTAAAGCAACATTAATTATTTCAAGAGTCTTCAGTGGTTGACCACTCCACTTCAACAGGCCTGAATACATTTTTGTAGGTTTAATGATCTAATTATGTGTGTATTATGTTGAGATTAGGGGATTTTATTGTAGTTAATAGCTTCAAGATATAACGCCATGAGCTTAGAGTAGAGCTGCTGATCCTCAACATTTAGTACATCTTTTGCATAAGCATTGTACAAGTGAGGAGATACATACCAACTTACCTCCATTTTCCAAATCATTTACGATATTGTGATAAGTGATTTGTGTTGTTGCAAGTTATCTTTGGCAGTGGACCTAATTATTATGCAGGGTAGGCTACAGACATTTTTGTAGGGACTTTCATGAGGGTGCTCACTTAAAGTTGGACTAAACACTTAAACTCCACCCACAATCACGTTGCAAATAGAGCTGCTGTACACAAGCGACTAAAGAAAAGAGGGGGGAGGAGGGGCAGGGCCTGGACATATGAGGAACAGTGTGATTGGTCTGTCAGGTATCCACACTTCAGACTCTGCCCCTGCAGCCAGGAGTTTGTAATAAAAAATCAGGGAAATCTTTTTTGATGTCACAAAGTACTTGAAATTATAGTGGCCACTGGAGGCAGCACACTCTCAGTTAAAAAAAAAAAATGTCCAGAAATACCTCAATAAAACCTGTAAAATATTACATTAAGACTGATTACATTAAGATTATATTATTAAGACTGCAAAAAATAGTCTTGTTTACTATTGCTATGTATTGTACACATAGACAGTATATATAAATGGACATAGCTAACCTGGTAGCCACCGCGTTCCACATAGGAAGGGATCATGGGTGCGCTTTCAGCTCCATTGATTCTGGCTCCAAATCACTTTACATTAGATAACTGGCACTGTCAGGCTTGTCATTTTAGTCTTAAACTGTTCACGTTAACCCACTCTACGTGATCCTGGTATTTTTATTTTGCTTTTGTGTCCCTAAATCAAGATATGAACATTAATAAGACACAAATCAGCTGCCTTCTTTCCCCGAGGTTGCTCCTGCAAACGTTAGCAAAAGATTTGATTGACCAAACCAGCGATGTGGGCGAGAAGGGGCGTTACCTTCAGCATCTTCGTTCCAGGTTGGCTCTTTGGTTGCTAGGACACTTGCGGGCGGAATTCCAAAATATGGAACTTGGCCCCCAATTCGCTGCTATAACTGCTAGTCTCAATGAGCTTCATTTGACTGGAGCCAAACGCTATGACTGATGTTATACTCCCTTAGTCCACTTCTTTATACAGTGTATGATTGTACATATAAGAAACATGACTCCAGCAAAAAATCAAGAAAAGTCAACATCGGGTGGGCGTGAGTTTGAGGAACATCACTTGTAGTACGTTTAAAGTTTGCAGTAATTTCCCATCTTTAATTATGCTCTGCCCCAGGAGTTTCACTGTGGCCTGATGCAAACACAGGCTAATATTGCAGCAGTGACAGACCCCGCCTCAGGGCCCAAGCGCACACAAGGGAACGCAGACAGATTCAGCAAGACGAGATAACAAAAACAGCGTGGGCCGTAATGAAACTTATTATGAACAAATTATGCAGGGTTAAAAATCTGACACCTTTGTTGCTCAATGACGCTTGCAGTACTCTTGAGTGAGCAGACTTTGTGTGACTACAGTTAAGGTGAATGTGTTTGCCTCCAGCATTTTGTTCTATTGATTTTAGACTTGTATTTTAAATTGGTACAAGTCGGGTTTGGTTGGAATAAGTAAGATCCATTACACACCGTTTTAAAATGTGCTGGTACACTAAACAGGGAATAAATGCATTAAATATTAAAGCGTGAAGGGTTTTTGCTCTTGCAGAGTGGTAAAATGCACATCATATTTTTAACTATAATTTTAAAAAGTTGTTGAACTAGTTTATTCAATTCATTCAGTTCAATTCATTTTTTTTAATACAGCACATTTAAATACAACTTCAGCTCCCCAAAGTGTTTCACATAAAAATATACAGATGATGCGATACATAGGCAATAAAACACCAAGATATCCTGTATAACTAGAATTAAATGCCAGGAAAAAGAGGTGGGTTTTAAACTGTGTTAAAGACTCTGAGGATCTGACAAGAAGAGGGAGGCTGTTCCATAGTCTGGGCACTGCCACAGAAAAAGCTCTGTCACCTCTGGTCTTGAGCCTGGCTTTGGGCACAGCCAACAGGAGCTGGTCAGCTGACCTCAGGGCTCTGGGTGGAGTATATGGATAACATTTTCAAAAACGGGGTAACAGTGGCTTAGTGGTTAGAGCAGTGGTTAGTGCAGTTCTGGCGTTGTTTCCTCAGACAAGACACTTCACCTGCATTGCCTAGTATGAATGTGGTGTGTGAGTCAGTCACTGTGTTTACATGCACGTCAGGAAAACCAGATTACTGGCCTAGTCCAATTTAAACAGATTTTTCTAAATGCATGTAAACTGGGAACTACAACTGAGGTGTTGTGAATCGAATCTCAAAGATCCCAATAACTCATCTGGAGAAGCCGGTATGTACTCAGATACCTGTCGCAAATACTTAATGCCTCGTAGCCCCCGTTTGCACCTATTCTGTTCTTTGGCCTGCATGTAAACTGGGACGAGAGTGGTCTGACAGGTTTTGGGGCAAAATTTGAATTTGTTTGTTTAGCGCACTTGGATTTCTCTGTGCATGGAAATGTAGCAAGTGTCGTTGTGGTTAGAGGGCCCGATGGTGCAGATTGGCAGACCTCCCTTCTGTCAGTCTACTCCTTGGCAGATGTAGCTCAATAGTAGCTTACTACCACTGAGTGTGAAGTGAATGAATAATGACTAGTGTAACACTTTGAGAGGCTTCGACAAGCCTGTAAATTGCATTGCAAGTGTAAGGTTGTTTGATTACTATTTAAAAAATGGGGAAGAACAAAACAAAACATGACAGTAATTTTCTCCTTGTTCCTAAAGCCACTTATCTGCCGTTTTCTGTCAGCCAGTCATAGACTTGTTTTGCCTGGTTCATTTGCTTCTTAACCAATCACCTATCAAGTCAGTCTACTATTCTACCATTTCACCCACAACTCTTACCACCACTGTAGTCAGTAGCAGCAAAGCCAACAGCCTTGTCAACCTCGCCAACCTCAAGTCTATCTCAATAAATGACATCAATACACAGATAGTCCAAGTACCCAAATCAACCCATGACGCTAGCCATACAAATTAATCCAAGCCAGCTATATTTCTCTTAATGTATAAAAGATGAGGAGGAAACAGTGATCCTTTACACATGAGAGCAGCTGTGGTTGTGCTGACTCTAATCTCTCTGCCCATTCTGATAAAGGCCCCATTACTCTAACTTACTGTGGCACTCCGGTGCATTTGATCTTGTAATGTAATATGCCTGTAATAGTGTGTCTGAGGGCAGGAGTCTATTCAGTTAAAGGAATAACACGGATCCTGCTCAGCTGCTCAGGATCACAGTATCATTGAGTTTTATAGTGTCCCTAACTATTGATTTTTTTCTGCAATCAAATATGATATTGATTGGAAGAAGGGCCTTGTGAGCCAATGAGAAGTTAAAGTAGAACATGTCCTAGATGAGACCGCCTTCTGTGGGGGAACAAATATAGACTCTATTAAGTTGGGCTATTTGGGTGTCACCTTGTTGCTCATATACATATCTTTAGGCGCGGTGCAAAGGGTAAGGGTTTAAATACTGGTTGAAACAAAATATAGAAACTGTACAACTGGGCAAATCAGTTTAGCTGAAAGTGATGCTTAGTTTTTCAGGCAAAGTTTAGCTATTTGGACTAACTTCTGTGAGTGTGCATGTAAGATATGTTTTATCCACTGTTCAAATCAGTAAGATAGAATGTTAATCTGTGGACCAGGCTGCTGCACAACTTTTTAAAACATCTTCATCATCACTTCTTTACGGTTTATTTGGCATTACGTCTCAGTAAGGATATACTTTGCATGCAAATCTAATCCCTATACCACTCTGAAATACAATAGATTGCTGATGTCTGTGTGATCTTTCA
This sequence comes from Periophthalmodon schlosseri, assembly GCA_000787095.1. Lineage (NCBI taxonomy): Eukaryota > Metazoa > Chordata > Actinopteri > Gobiiformes > Gobiidae > Periophthalmodon > Periophthalmodon schlosseri. The sequence continues at coordinate 10,283 of KN468962.1, read as the reverse complement.
ATGCTCCAGGCACTATCCATAGCAAAAGAAAATTCAATTTGGTCAACTGGACAAAAGTTTTTAGAGTGAAGATGTTTTTTAAGTTCTGGTCAGGTTTCTGGTGGTACACTGCCTTATATCTATCTGAAGGGAGGAGCAATGAAACTAAACACACCTATTTGTTTACAGTTTCTGTTTGGTAACTAGGTTTATTGAACTGCACTAAGTGTGAACTGTCCCTGAGTCATATTTGGCATAATCGTTCAGGCCGCTAAGGGGTGCTCTCACACCTATTAGCATACAGGCTATCACTATTGTTTCCTTTGTTTAGATTTAGGTCTTTTGTCCAGTTGACAGTTGAATTTTCTTTTGCTACAGATGACTATTGATCAAGAGGAACAGCAGTGCTACACAAAGGTCCTCACATTGGGATTTACATAATCACATTTTAAGAAACACATTATTTGGCATTCCTCTTCCATACAGCAGGTCACACAATTTACCCTTTTGCGCGACATTGCATTGGGACTTGCCAATTACAAAATACTGCCCAATTGTGTTGGTGTACTCATACGCATGTGGATTCTTTCATTTTGGGTTTTGAGTTGAATTTGTGAAAAGAAACCTGGTAAGATAAGCATTCTAAACATTGATAATTTTCTAACCACAGGTGAAAAAAATAAAAGGTAACATCCAATTTTAAAACAATAAGAAGTTTTTGCACATATAGGGTGCCAATTTTAGACGAGAGCATTATTGTACTGAAATCCATCATTTTGTAGTAATCTGAAGACATGGGTATCTAGGGCTATCTATGTGATGCTAAAGCCTGGACAAGCTTTTGCTGGGTCAAGAAATCAGACAGTGACCCAAAGCTTATCAGTAAATCTACACCAAATACTTAACACACCAATCATTCTTTTACAATGACCCGGTCTCTTCCAATTGACATTTGCACTGACTCGATCACAGTTCATGCTACACGGAATGATTCACCAAGGCTGTTTTTTTGCCTTGGGCTGTAACATGGACAAAATCGGGCCTGTATGAGTTGAAAAATCAATACATGTGTTGGGTCAAGTAATTTTTGGTGCGAGCAGATGGAAAGAACATCTTGAAGAATTAGCAGTTGGTGTAAAGGGCCATCTTGCCTTACCCCTGGGCAAGTGCAGGTGGCTTCACGCTTGACATGTTTGGATTACTTTGATATCTTGTTTTAGCCTCAAGATATCAACATACTCTCACAGACATGCACTACAGTGGGAAGCTAACATTGTATGGTATTTTAAATTATAGCTACTTTGGAAAAAAAATTGAGTCTTAGATGATGGTCTTTGTAGCTCAATGAACACAGAACATATGTCCAGTTCTAACCATATGGACGGACAACTCTGATCTACAACTGAAAGTACCAAATCGTGATGTAAAAAGTTACTTACAATTTGGAGTATAGATAATACTCACTTTCCCTAACGTCATTCTTCACCTCCTGCAAAGTCCCACAATATAGCATTAAACATACTGTAAACATACTTCAGTGAAAGAAGTAGGTGAAGTTACAAGTCAGGTTTGTGGAGAAATGAAGCTGATCATAGTAAAAATATTTTTCAAGATATTTTTGAGTAATGAAAGCACCTATAATTGAATAAATACAAGATAGATATGTGAACGCTCCACCGGAAAAGTCACATAGTGGACATTTAAGCCTAAAGGTTTTTTATGAATTTCTCACAGCGATGACCAAACCATGAGATCCTGTTGTTTCTGCTCATATAATCCTGAAGAAAAGAACCAGACTTCGCTCGCTTCTTTCAAAAGCAGCAGGTTGTGATTGACAGGTGGTTCTGGCATCCCCACTAGGCTTGTTGTTTATGCATGCACCGGCCCATGCGTATGTTTGTCAGTGTGGGTTTGAGTCTGTCTGAAGGTGAGTGCATGTTGGAGCTAACAAAGCCTGCTGTGAGAATGACTAAGGCCCATGTTCTCTGTGACCCCCGATCCCAAGTCCCGGGGCTGTTCCGTGGAGCGTTCTGTGGACTTTTCCGGACTAGAGTGGGAATGCACTGAAGTAATCCAATCAATATATACAGATGCTTTCGAGTTTGGGGAGACATCAATATTGTGAGTCTTTTTTTATTTATGATTCATCTGCCCCAGGAGGAGGCACTGTTTTCTGATTAGCATGAAATCTATTCAAGCTGGTCCCACACGCTGCTGTGAAATATGTGACAGTTATACCTGCAAATAGGCCTGTGTGTGTATTCATGAGGAAAGTAATATTCAGTGTAAACAATTGAGTTAAAAGGTCAAGCACTGACTAACTGACTTTGGCTTGGGTGATTCTCTAAGGCAAGTAGTGGTCAAAAGAAAATGTTGTGTCTTATTCCAGTGATGGAACAGCCTCAGCCTCCATGTTTTCAGTCTATTTCCAATCACTCTATGGAAGATAGTGAAACATGAACATGATCATTTCAGTCATTACTTTCATGACATGCTGTACCAAACTAAGCTGTCCTTTCTGTAACACAGCTGTGCATTTGCCTATTATTTTCTTTTACAAATGAATGAATATGAACTCCTCGGAATCCGCCTGTTCTACTCCATAGTATTTCTCATGCTAATCACATGGACACTACAGTGGATATTCCCAGAGATGCTTCAAATGGCTGTTGTTCTTCACTGATGTGCATAACAATACAATGCTACAGTGCTTGCTTGCATTTCATTTTGATTGCATCCAGACATTAGTGATCTACTGGACTGGAGACTGGAGAAAAGTAGGTGTGAGCATGACTTGCCGGGCTCCGATGGTTATCATTCTCACAATAATAAACATAAAGTGTGACTTACACACACTTTATGTTTATTACCACGCACATGTGGTAAGCTAATTATGTCTTTAGACCTTATTTTCTGTGTTCCTCGCTATCATACCAGCCAGAAAAATGTGTTTAAATTCACTTTCCATAACATGAATGTTCTTCGACATTCTAGCTCGTTGTTGTGTAGAGAGTGCAAAAATACACTGAATGAAGAATATTACATACTATGTACTGTTTTTCTTATATACGGTATTTTCTTGTAAATCCCCAGTTTTATTGTATTCTCTACTGAGAAAGTCTGATCAGAGCCAGTGCACGTCCAAAATCTCCTGTGCATGGTTTTAGGCAACACACCCTCTGAAAACATACATGAATAAATAACTGCTCAGTGGTGGCCCAAGTAGATTTTGTACCAACACCAGACCTTAATAAATGTATTCATAGGTCCAAGGTGGCGTCACATATTCGTTGGTACAGCCATCTTAAGGATGGCAGTCGCTACACTTTGCTGTGGGCAGTGGGCTGTACCAACAACAAGTTTCAAAATAAAAACAATGATTCTTCCACAACACCCCCAAAGACTCTGTTTGTCACCAGAAATGGATTACCGCTATCGGGAGGGATCAGTGAACTCCAACACACCTTGCCAGACTGTACAGTGAGCACATTGTTTCAGGTAGCCTAATGTGACTGACCCATAAATATTCTTCTTAGGTCCCCATATTGTAATATGTCCCCATCTCTGCCAGTTGCCTCCACTCAAAGTGTCCAACTTTATACAAGGTCTAACAATTTGATGTCCTCTCTCACCTCTCTATATTTGAGCTGTTATAAATGGTTTGCAACAAAATGACATCTGCTCTTTTTGGTGACATCACTGTAAAACCGTTTTCACTCATTACCTCGCTCCATCCCTTAATATGCATAAAAGACTTGACAGAGCTGTATAAGCCATTATTCTGATTGCTACATCTGCAGTGCTAAAGTCACCTCCACACAGGGCATGTGAATCGTAAAGACCTCTACATTTGTGTTGCACACCTGATAATTATACCTCTGCAGTGACAAAAAACAGAGCTAAGATAACAAAGGCCATTAGCCAGCCTACACATTGATCATCTGCTGAATGATCATCATAACAAAAGAATATACTGTGACATAGACTATAATTAAAATTAAAGCAGTTATTAAAAGTGAGTGAATGGGGAATAGAAAGACAGTTCCAACACAGAAAAGTTCATCCATGACTTGATCTGTCTCTAAATGACTTTTTCAAACAAAAGTAAAAAAAAAAAAAAAAAAAAAAAGAGAGATGTGATACTCTAGATAATTGTTATCCAAGTTACCATGCTATTTCTATCTGTATGCTATTACTATGATGTCAGAAGTTTTGATGTTTTAGGTACTTCTTCAGCTTCTCTGCTTAGAGTACTGCCCGGCATTTCAGTTATGCTGCAAAAACATATATAATAAGTAAAATTGTACATAAAAATATAAAATTCTTCCTTTACCTTCAGTACAATAGCTCTCATAATTAACCCTATTGTAATACAGTATTATTTGGTAACTGACTGGACCTGATGTACAATGTAATGGTCAATATAATGTGACACAAATGGAAGATCACACACACATAGAACATCATTTGTGTCTATAGACATCAGATTTAATTGGTAATCCAGATTCCTTGATGCCTGCTGCCTTTGTCCCTCTTACATTTCACGGCTGGTTTGTCAAGCTGTATAGCTTAACTGAAAGAAATTTGCTATTATTTCATTGTGAGTAGCTCCTACACATATTGTCGAAAGCAGAGGACTGACAGGCCTGAGTGAAAAGGCATATAGCAACAGTAACCAAGGAGGGTGTGGAGGCGAATTCATTTAAGGGTTATCATACAAAGACTCACTTGACGTTAATTATTGAAGTTCTAATTGGATGATGCAGGTTTGAAAATGGCATTTTTTACCAGACATAGCAACACCTTCCAGAAGTTTGTTCATAGACTTGTGATTCAGCAGAGGTCACCAATGTTGTCTGGAGACCAACAGGATTTGACATCAAGAATGTATGAATTATTGAGAAACATCCTACAAGGTGAGTACTCCACAGATGCCCAGGGATTTGTCCAACTAACTTTTCTCAACCAGTAGTGATTCATGGAGATAAGTCATTGGAACCTTCCTCCTGACAATGGGCTGTGACTACATTTTAAGTTGAGGACTTTCTGAACTGTGAAGAAAACACTACTGGTCAGAGAACTGGATCCAAACTGTGAAGCTTGAATGAGTTTATAACCGATACTACACCAAAACCTTCATATCCAAAACCGCTTTATTTACAGTAGCACATTTTACGAAATAGCAGTTTTCAAAGTGCTTGGACAAATTGGCACAGTTTAGGTTCTGATTTCCTGCCCTCTTCCCCCTCTTCGATGGTGCAACGGCTTTAACTCAAAACCTAGTCCAGATGATGACTTTGGGAAACCTGTTATTATGGACACCTCCTGGATGACTGAGTGATCAACATGTCTTTGTTTGCTGGGCCTGTATTTAGCAAAACCTTTTTCTTCATATTAACTACATATTCATGGTGCTCTAGGAGGTTTATGTTTGATTTCTTCACTTGCCGTAAGGGGACAAACTTTAATCAGACATACATAATAGATGCTGATGGGGCCCGGAGGACACTCTTGCAGTGACAATCTAAATGTGTTAAGGATTATTTACATAAATCACTGCATGTGGGCTAATTTGAGTGGCTGTAATCACAGACAAGAGTGTTGTTCCTCCTGGTGTTTAGAGCTGTCTGAAGGGGAAGGTCCACATGTAGAACAATAGTATGAATCATGAGTTTAGATTGACAAGATATTACTAATTATACTAATATACTAATACTAATTTCCTTCTTTGTGATACCAGTAAACCAAGAATTCACAATGTCTTCAAAGACAAATTTATAAAATACTTTTCTGCCTACATTGCATTCTGATCACTTCACATCAAGAAGTTACTCGCCTATCCACACAAACACCAATGTGCATAGACGCTAGAGCCATGGTGTCTGCAGTGCCTTGCCCAAGGACACACCAAAAGTGGGATTGGGGGTTGAACCTCTGACCTTTGGATCAATGCCAACCAATGCTTGGTGGCAAAAGGGTTACCAAATGTTTCAATGTCAAGAATTCCATTATCATGGGGTATCGTCATTGGAATTAAAATGGCTGTACCTGATTTTCATTAAAACTAGCTTACCGAAAATTAGCAGCTCTTAGAATCAAAATGTGAATGCTGTGTGCTGCCTGCTTCTAATTATAAAGAAGAACCAGTAAGTGTGCTGTTAGCATGGTAGTTAGTGTTCGCTTTACCATGATGACAAACCTCCACTCTGGCCTCTGAAAGTTGTGAAAGGCACTTAAACTCCATGGTGAATAATGTAGATGCTTGGAATGTGTTAGGAAAGTGAGTGATAACTTTGAAAACATAATCATTTGCATCGATTCATAGTTTTAAGACAATATCAGGTGATGGATTGAATATGACTGAAAATCTAAGATAATCCTGTAAATCCATCTTCATATTTCGAAATCGAAATAAATGTGTAATACTTTCTCTCCCCACAGCCTTCCTCTGACTGCAGGGGGCACAGATGGCCATCTCCATCATCAGCAGCAGCAGTCATGCCCTGAGCCTGTTTTATACAGTAGTATCCTGCACTGTCCGTAGGCTTGTGATAAACTCCTGAAGTCACTGCTGGCTATAACTGACCTGTTTGTGCACCTACAGACCTCTCCCTGCGACTCTGCTACCCCCTACTGCTGTCATGCCTCCTCCCTCCGGACTCCTGTCAGCTCTCCACCCAAATCTCCTGCCTGGCTGACACTAAGAGCATATATCTGTACAACTTATCCTCATCTGTCAACTTACCATTAGTCATCGGTGGCTCAAGCACACTGCCTTTGATTAGAAAAATCAATGCTGTGCTGTGCGGGGGCTTCTCTCTGTGGGCTCAAGGTGTATTGAGAATAAACGTATCTGACGAAGACATCAACAGCTGAAGCATATATCAGCGTGTTGCTTTATCACGTAACCTGTTTGGAGAGCGGTGTCAAAAGCCACTCATACAAACACGATTCGGAAGTCAAGGTTTGTTAAGTATCCTTGTTCAAACTACAATTCTGTTCTTCAAGACAGAAACATGAGACAGAAGTAATGGGATTCAGTGTTGAACAGAACCGGAGCGAATGCCAAGTGTCCAAAACAATGTCCGGCCTTGGCGCTGAGCAGCTCTGATGCATGTGTAAAGAAGAGTAGAGAAGCCGGGCAGGGAAGTGTCCCATAAGAGGAATATGCTCTGGAATGTGGAATGTTTGAATGAACA
>KN468961.1:0-16562 GCA_000787095.1 Periophthalmodon schlosseri | reverse complement strand
CCTCTTAAAGGTTCAGCAGTGGAATCGTAGCTATGGCCTAATGTAATTCCCTCTACATAAAGCACACACCTTGGTTCTGGTAGATATTGCAAAGATATTGCTCTCACATTTCACCACTATTATAACTATGGAATATCGTATGGCAGAGTGACAAGGGGGGCAGAGGGAATTCTGGGTAATGAGTTGTAAAAGTGCATTGATAATGTCAGAGTGACGGGCCTATGTCACTGAACATAAAGAATGCCTGGAGTGCCTCAATCTCCAGCTGACCCTTCTCCCCCAAGCTATTTCATTATGCAAAGCCATATTCTGCAGAAGGGCGGTGAAAATATGCATGGATTCCATCTCTGCTTGTAAATTTAATAAAGCTCCTACTTCTACAAAATTTACAAGGGGAGATATGAGAACGCCTTGTTAGTGGTATTGTGTAACAGGTCTAATGATGTTAAAGCTTTCATTGTTGACAGTCACTCAGTTCCCCCCCACACATAAAACACATTTTCCAGCAAATAGTGTTTATTTGATGGGAGAAAAATATAACAAGAAATATCCAAGGGCTCAAGCATCTGCAGGGAAATTGAAAATGCACGTCTCTAAAATGGATTTTTTGCCATGGCAAAGATAAGAGTGTTGTGCGGATAGACTCACAAAGCGCTGCAGATGCTGAGGAGTGAAGCGAAGCATGGTGGAGTAGCTCAGAACAATGTTAGCCACCCTGACCTGTTTGAAACTGGCAGTACAGGGGCTCATGCTGTCTGCTGCATTTCCAGATGGTCAATTTTGCAGATTTTCAGATGACATCACAACATACTATAAGCTAATACAATTGTAGCAAGTGGGGTGATGAATACATTCTAGAATTTAACCGTGAATTACATGGAAATTAAAATGTATTATAGACCAATGGTGTAACAGCACTGACAATTATGGACCAATGGTATAACAGAACTGACAATTGTGGACCAATAAGAGCACAGTTGTCTGGTCACATATATAATACAGGTGGAAGGGGGGAGAACATAAGCAGAAGAACATGGATCGATATTTATTATAAAAATACTACATAATCAATAGGGAAAACTGGCTCTTGCCGTCATCTGGGACAATGACGTCATCACATTCTAGAATCAGTAAACCACTTATTTAAATTGAGTTTTGTTGTAGTTTTCGCCTGGTTTTGTAGAGTTTAAGATTGGAACACGCTATTGGCAACATGACAAGAACAGCCAGAGGGGTGACCCAAACTGACATTTGAACATCTATCAGACTAGACTGGGGCAATGGAAACATCAGGAAGCAAGCAAAGCCCAGTGAATGTGTGTGTGTGTGTGTGTGTGTGCACGCAATGTGGAACAGTGCCTGGGGCATTCTTAAGTTTAAGAGCAGTGTTTCAGCCTGCTGCAGATGTACTGTGCCTCCTCTGGGTCATTTTATGTTTCTGTGCAGAGAGCAATATCTAGACTGCTCATATTCAAATTTTTCACTGCGCTCCAGAGATGGTGAGAGAATCACAATGCAAATAATTAAAGCATGGAACTCTTATAATATGTTAATATTAACCCACTCTATAAAACACAATAACATGGAAGATCATTTGTTTCACCGGATTGTAAATTTATATTTCAAATTTCAAAGTCAACAGTCAAATTTCAGTGTAAAATTTGCAGGGGAAAAGTTTGCAGCAAACATTCAAGATGCCAAGACATATGCAAACAATTGTGTCTGACTGAGGAGGATAGAGGCAGACTGTTACCAATTGACCTTTCTCTTCTGTTGGTGGGGTTTATGGTTAAGGAATCAAAGAGATTAGATTTGATTAGGCTAATTCTGACAAATCAGATTGGTTCCCTACAGCATTTCCTGGTTGTTACTTGCTTATGCCTTAGTATTTTGGGTTTTGATTGTCAAATTTGAGGGCTTGAAAATATATGTGCTGAATATTTAAATATGTGCTGAATTTTTAAACACAATGAAAATGTATGCAGGGGGTATTATACAAAATACCCCCTTTTAGAGCTTTCTACCATGTTATAACAGTGTTCCCTCATCAAAAAACATGCCTTAAGAGCTTTTAAACGTCATCTATATATTTTTGAGTATTTTTGCAATCTCTCCTAGGCCCTATTCGAACTGTCCTTACAATTAGCTGTAAGGTTCTGTGTAATGCTCAGCCCACAAACCTATGTCATCCATGCTCCCACATGACAATTCTCCATAAATATACAAAAACATGATACAAAACTGTACACACCAACTTGTCAATCCTGATGCGATGTGCAGTAGGCAAGGCAAGTTTATTTATATAGCACAATTCGTACACAAAGTAATTCAAAGTATTTTACAGAATAAATACATAGATTAAAAAATACATTAAAATCACAATACAAACAAATCAAAACGTAAATAATCATTGTAAAATTAGCATTAAAAGAGAAGTAGTTTGTCAAAAACGAAAGTGAAACTTAGTGAAATTGATATGTTGTTTCTGACAAATATAGCATTTTCTAAACAATAAAAGGTGATATTAATATGTTATGTGTTAGCAGTTAATACCACATAGAACTAAAATACCCCCTCTCAAACTCAACTCAAATTCATAATAAAAAACAATTCCGACATGTTTTTTCAGAGTTAAAAAACACATTTAAAATTCTAAATCTGAAGAAAGAAATGATTTTATTTTTGCATCTAACTTTCCGGTGTCACTTTAAATGCTTCGCTGTAAACTACCCACATGGATTTCATATCGTGTCTAGTTGATCAGTCCCTCTCACTTAACCCTCTCAAATCCTCTTCTTGCCTAAGCAGAGCCTGGCCCGAAGGAGAAGCACTACCATTGGCAGCTGTGACCCACTTTCTCACACTTGTACTTGAGAGATGCTGTGCTCACGTGCGCGCCCACATGCACGCTCCTGCCCACGCGCACTCCGCTCCACGTCAGTGCAGCAAGTGAGGGTCCCGTGGGAGGCGTCGACATGATTGGCGGAGGCTTGTGCATTTGCTGTATACGTGCAGGGTCCCCTTGCGAGATTATGGCTGGCATTAATTGGTTGTGTTCACGTTCTAGAATATGATGATGTTAAATTTTTTATTAAATGCCTATATAATCTACCAGTAAAAAGTTTGGACAAACCCTCTCACTCAATGCTTTTTTTTTTTCTTTATATTTTCTACTTACTACTACATTTTAGATGCACACAGAAGACATCAAATATATAAAGCAAGATACACTACCAGTCAAAAGTTTGGACACACATTTTCATATAGATATGGAATGTAGTAAACTAAAAATAAACTCAAAATAACTTAAAAGTTGCGTAAAAAATAAATAATAATAATAATAATAATACTTCATCAAGAAGCTCATTGTGAGAGGGCTAAGGGTTTGCCAATCTGATACAATGATTGAGAGGGTGTGTCCAAACTTTTGACTGGTAGTGTCAAATGCAAAGGGAAACAACTATAACATGGTTAAAAGCTCTGAAAAGTCGATTTTGTAGAATAGGTCTGCTTAAATATAATGATGTTAACTATGTTTTAGTGAAATGAGTAGACTAACCTGCACTTTAATTTTAAACTATATGGACTCTAGAATGTAGTGATGTCACGTGAACGCAGCCTATCGGTGCATCCTGTGTGACTCGCTGAAGCAGCCACGGAGCCGTGCCATGTCTGAATGATGTGCATAAATGTTTCAGAGCAGTTAAGTGTCTCCCAGCAGCACAGTGGAGCATTTAGGTTCCCCGCAGTTCACGCAGAGCCACATCTCCAACAACCCAGTGTAGGCAGAGATGTCTGTGCCTGTCGACCCTCCAGCGCACTCACAGCTTTCTTCAAACTTACATAATATGTTTTTCATGTCCGTTTGTCATGTGACCACTGTCTGAAAGCCCCTATGGTCACAGTTCATTTTCTCTTCCGCCTGTGTGTGTTTTATTCACAGGGATGCAACAGCAAACCCACACAAAGAATAAGTACATGGCGGTATCTGCAGGTACGTATCCATTGTAGTATCACAGAAAGAGAGAGAGATGGATAGATATGGCAAACTGTGTAGGGCCTTATGCACCACCGGTTATTACTTTGCCTGGAATGTTCCACAGCGTGGCATTAAATCAGTTTTGCATTTAAAACCATAAATTCTTACTGAGAGCGGGGTCCTCTCTCCACACTTCTGGGGTTTCATTTATAAAGCATGCTTACATGCAAAAAAAAGTTAAGTACATGAATTTGCATGTTAAGTTTGTGATCTATAAAAAGATAACTTTAGAAAGAAACTAGCGGTCCGATCCAGTTGCATACTGGAGCTTTTAGAGATGAGGGAGAAGCAAGTAGTGCTAAGAAAGAAAAGAATTTAACAAACTTGGGGAAGTTTGTGTTTTGTCCGTACTAGGGCTATCAATTTTATCGAGCGATTATTGCATTAAAGCAAAGTTATTTTAATGGCGACAATTATTTGAAATGAATTAATCATGTTAATCTTGGTCCTCTCCGTGCTCCAGCGTCAGCTGAATTTGAGGAGAAGGGCAAGCGAATGTGAGACTGCGGGTCAGACTGGACTATTCTCTGGCTCTGAGTCTGCAGATGTCGATCCGCTCCTCCGCTGTTCTGCGTGTGTGTGTGTGTATGGGCCTGCAGAGGACGAGAGCCGTGTGTGTGTTTACCTTAAACACCTTAATTATGGAGTTCCACAAGGCATTGTGTTGGGTCCACTTCTTTTTTCTTTTTTTTTCAATTTATCTACTCCCATTAGGCACTTTGTTGGATTTGCACAATATCTCTTACCACTTTTATGCTGACGGCACTCAGATCTACTTACCTTCATCCCACAGTAGACTGGATTTATTACATCTACATCTACATCTCTACTCTACTACATCTCAGTCCTGGATGGCACAAAGCTAAAATTTAATAAAAATTCTATTTTTTTTTTTTTTTTTTTATTATTATAACCTGCTGTAGACTGCAACAAGACTCAGAGTTCTCTGTGCAAAGGACATGGGCTGGTGGACTCTTCGTCCTTATTGTACCAGTGTCCCTTCTGTTATGCGGATGTGGGCTGGTGACTCTTCTTCTCTTGTCTTAGCCAGTGTCTTGCAGGAGGTGGGCTCGTGACTCCTCCTCTCTTGTCTCAGCCAGTGTCTTGGAGGATGTGGGAGGTGTTGTGCAGGAGCAGTGGAGTGCTAAGGCCTTGCCCTCTGTGTCTGCGATCAGCCAGGCAGCAACAACAACACAAACCGATCAATCACACATCAGGAGACACTGGGCTCGTGTCAGGCGCGGACAGCTCCTCTTTCTCTTCTTCCTCCCCCTCCTCTTTCTCCTCTCACTCTCCACTCCTCCACTCCCCTGCTCTTTCTTTTTTCCACTACTTCATCCTCTCTTTCCTCATCTCTTCCACCACCTCCCTTTCCCCCTCCATTTATCCTCATCTTCACCTGCTCTATTTTCTTCATCTCCTCCTCCGCTCTTTCTTTCTTCCTCCTTTCACTACCTTAACTTTCACCTCTCTCCTTCTCCTCTTCACCTCCTCTACTCTTCTTTCTGCTCTATTTTCCTCATCTCCTCATGCCTCCTCTTCTCCTTCTGCTTTCTCTACCCCCGCAGTTCACGCAGAGCCACTCCACTCTCTCCTTCTCCTCTTCACCTCCTCTGTTTCTCTTTCTCCTCTTCCCCCCACTTTTCACCTCCCCCACTCTTCTTTTCTTCCTCCACCTAATCCTCTGATCATTATGTCCTCTTCTCTTCCACTACCTCTTTTTGTCCCTCTATCCTCCTCTGCTTTCTTTCTTCCTATCTCCCTATACCTCCCATTCTCCGTCTCTCCTCCTCCTCTCCTCTTGCTTTTCTTTTCTCTTCTCTTCCTCTACCTCCTTTTCTCCTCATCTGCTTCCTCTTGTCCTTCTTTCCCCCTCTCTTCCTCTATCTCTTGTTTCCCTCTCTCGGCTCTTTCTTTCCTCATCTGCCTCCTCAGCTCTATCTCTCCTCCCTCTTTCACTGCATAATTTCCCTCCTCTCTCCTCTCACTCTCTACCTCCTCTCCTACTCTTCTTTCTTCCTCTCCCTCACCCCTCCTCTCACTCTGCACCTCCTCCACTCCTCTGCTACTTCTTTCTTTCTTTCTCTCTCTACCTCATCCCCTTCCCTTTCTTTCCTCCTCTTTTCCACTACCTTTCTCTCCCTTTCCTCTGCCTGTTACTCTCTTTCACTACCTCCCTTTCTCCCTCTCCTCTGCCCCCCTCCCATTTCTTCTTCCACCTATCAAAGCTAGCTCATCTAAAATAGATACTAATTTATTGCATATTTGACAGTTGCATTACATAAGGATGCACTATATCAGTAGTAGTTCATTATCATATTACATTATACGTTATATGTATACATTGAACACACTTTCTAATAATGCTAATTTGTCAGGCATATTTCCCATCAACTATAGTACTGTGCAGTATTGGTGAGAAGAATACTGAGATATTAGATATATTTTATAATAGGGTAGCCTAATTTGGCTTACAGTTTTCTCTATCAAATTCTAATAGTTATGTTACATTATATTACAGTATATTAATATGCCCATTAAAATTTGGCAACTGAATTTCATGGGCAAATTTCCCTATAGAAGGTTTTATACTATGCAAAATTGTCTGTCTACATCTCCAAAGCTCAAAGTGCTCTGTTCCACCTTCTGATGTCACATAGTGGTTTTCAAGTTAACAGCTACCTTTTACCTTTAGTTCAGCAGAGATTAGCAATTCCAGGGCTGAAATTATCCAAATGATTTTAGTGATGGTGCATGGAATTTAAAAGCACAGTGGAGCACTTCCTGTGTTACCACATGGCATCACTGAACTCAGCCTAAATATTCAAGATTTGTGTGTTAAACAAAACACAACTCCAAGTATGTTTTTGGTGAAACATTATAACACAGATCAGAAAATAGCATAATATAGGCCCACTAAATTATGATTCTTTAGTTCTATACAGGTAACTATCATGTTCACCCAGAGGACTCCCCCCCCCATCCCCATGTGGCTCACCTCCAACAGTTCCCTAACAGTAAACAAACAGCGACCATACTGCCAAAAGACTGTGAAAGTCAATGATTTCCTGCCTTTTTTAAGTCAAAATGAACAGTTTCAAACGTCCCCTAAACAGTTTCCTCAAAACACCTTTGATGCAGAGAGGTCAACTTCAAGAAGACATGACAGATTTTAGGAAGGTCACAGTCATCAGTTCATTCACAATTATAATAAAAACTAAAATCTGCACAAAAGCTTGGTGAAGTGGGATTTAAGAGTCACAATTGATACTTTGAAGCTGATGTCATCAACATTCCCTGGGGGTGTGATTTTAACTGTAGGCATGCTCTGTCTGAGCTGTATTTTAAAGCAAAATTAAAATTACTATTATGCAAAATCAACTTTTCAAAGCTTTTAACCATGTCATAGTTGTTTTCCCTTCTCTTTTACCCTCTTGAAGATGTTTATGGAGTGATTTGTGCATATTTGAGCAATCTTTAATTGCTTATTTACAAAATGGCCACTGCCCTGTGCTTACTTAATTCTTCAATTTTATTTTTTTTTATCGATGATACGTGTAGGATTCGGCAGCATGGTTGTACAAATGTTTTTGGTACTAGCTAGCGTGATCTTCAGCTATCGATAGGAGGGGCCGGCAACCACAGGGCTCTTTGCTGTGATGACGTTTACAGCAACCTCAGCTCCCACTGGGCATCGCAATTTTCTAAGGAAGTGAGTGGACTTGTTCCTGTTCTTAAGTTGTTTCAGTTGAAAATTGCAGTTTAAAATGTGCAAATTATGGCATAATGATCCACAGGTGTCATAAATTCTAACTATATAGCAGACACAAGCACAATATGTTAGCTTTAACACAATCTGACCTGAAAGAGCTGACTTAGTTGGAACTGCAACAGGTGAGCTGATTTGAGTTT
Source organism: Periophthalmodon schlosseri (assembly GCA_000787095.1). Classification (NCBI taxonomy): domain Eukaryota; kingdom Metazoa; phylum Chordata; class Actinopteri; order Gobiiformes; family Gobiidae; genus Periophthalmodon; species Periophthalmodon schlosseri. Next base: position 8,611 of record KN468961.1, on the reverse strand, counting down.
GGGAAACATAGAGCAAACTTAGATAAACTTGGCATTTACTGTTTCACAAGTCCCTTTCAAATAACATTACAGTCACAAGCTAGTTAGCATTAGCCAACAGTTTTTCAGTCAGCACTCTCACCTTTTTGTATCAAACACCTAAATAGGACCATGAATGTGTGGATTGATCACAGGCTCCTGAAAATGTGTTTAAATCCATTTAGTTTTCTTTCTTGAGTTTCTAGACTATCTTAAAACTTTTTTGGCAGTGTTTGCTAATGTGTCCATTGTGTCACCATGGTAACTGCTGAACATTCCACCATAGAGATACATGTAGAACACCCCCAGCATGATGTCACTGCAAAGTATCAATACAAAAAAAGCATCTTGAGATTGCAGGTTCTGGCCTTGCTGATGGTCTCCAGAGGGCAGCAGGGGACAGAAGCAAAACTGTACCACCTTAATCCCAATGGGTGCTCCCAGCCCCCCTCCGTGCCCTGTCTATCTGCCCCTGCCCCTATCTGCTCCTGTTCCAGCCTACCTTTACCCTCCTGCCTCACATTGTGGATAAGGCTGCATGTTCAAGATGAGTTCAGTGTCTCTCTACATAGTTGATGATTATAGTTTTCTCATGGTGCATTCAGGGGCTTGCGTACCATCAGGCTAATTATTTCTTTTCCATATGGCACCATCACATGTGGGTAATTGATACCAGGCTTCTACCTGATGTCCTCACTGCACAGCGTGATTAGATCTTTATATGCAAATGAGCCATGTGAACAGACTCATCATCATTTTAATAAGGCAATAAAAGAAAACAGAGAAGCTAGTGAAATCTTTCAGTGCTTTCAACCATGTTATGGTTGTTTTCTCTTCTCATTTACCCTCTGACGTTGTATCTGGAGTGATTCGAGCATGTTTGAGCAATCTTTAATTCCTTATTTTTAAGACGCCATATTGCCGATCACCATTTTCAGTGTGACCAGTACACACCCACTTCTTTGAACTTACTTCGTTCTCCAATTTTATTTTCTTAATCTGTGACATGCATAGGATTCAGCAGGGTCACATATTCATTTGGTACAAATGAAAGTAGTAGATGGAAGACATGAAATCTCAACTAAACGGACTTACAACTTTAGTGATAACTTTAGGTGGACTACATCACCATGTTTCACATATGGCATTAAACATATTTTCCTTAAATGTGCTAAATTAAATGTTTATTTTTAAAACAAAACAATATTTTAAAACAAAATACCTTGAAAAATATGCATTTTTGCAGTGAGCGGGATCACCTTTCCACAGATTTGACTCATAATTCTGCCCGGTGACATCTCCATGAAGATAGATCTCCATAAGTTAAAGAGGGACATTATGCAAAATCAATATTTTTGAGCTTTCTACCTTGTTGTTCCCTCATAAAAAACATGCCTGAAATGGTTTTAGATGTCATCCATGCATGTTTCAGTAATTTTGTGATCTCTCCCAGGCCCTATTGAAACCCTCCTTATGGTTAGCTGTAAGATTCTGTTCAATGCTCAGCCCACAAATGTACGTCATCCATGCTTCCACACAACAATTCTCCATAAATATCTAATATATAAGTATCAGGATACAAAACAATAACTACAACTTTACAAACCTGATGCAATTTGTAGTAGTTTCATTAACGGGAAGCACGCTGATTGTGTTGTGATAGCGCTCTGAAGGGGAGTGACTTAGCGCAGGAGGGGGGACTCGAAACGAAAGTGAAACTTACAAAACATGTTAACAATAAACAATAAAAGGTAACATCTAAATATGTTATGATCATTATTAGCATTTAATATCCTTTAGAAGTAAAATACCCCCTCTTTAATGTCATACTGTGTAAAATTACAAGGAAAGCAATAACATCTTCATGAACAGCTGGTGTAAAAAAAGTTAAATATTACACCTTTATCGGCAATTAGCCCATTATCATCTCTGTTACTCAGTTTGGTACAACAAGGACATTACCCCCATTTTCTCTAGTGGAAAATCATTCAAACCAAGCAGAGATATGCCAGGTTACTAGAGCTTTTTGGCAGTAAAAAGAGGCATTGGAAGTGGGTTGAAGATGAATGTAGATCACAGTTGGACTATGGCTCTTGAGATGTTTGACACAAGCCTTCTCTGTAACATCACCACTTAGTCTCCTCCAACAGTGACGCCTGGGACTGTCCAACCCACAAGCCTCAGCATCAATTTCACTGGCACTAACTGATCTGTGGCCAATTCATTTCCCCCACCTCTGGAGTCATCTGGAAGTGTAATTTCAAAATGACTCCCAAATTGGAGTAAATGAGTTGGCTAAGATCCTGCACTAGCTCTCACAGTGGCCATAGCACCAGGCTCCTTCAGTTCAGTGTGGATTTATGCTGCCTGCATAGGGATCTGTGCAAAAGTATACAAATGTATATATTGTAGTTACATGCAACATTTCCAACATTTTATTCACTTACTTAAAATTTAATTTAGCTTTAGAAGAGGTGTACTTTGTTTGCCTGACAAATCCAGACTGGTATCTGTGTATTTTTTAACACAGAGGGATATCAGTCTGGTGACCACGCCCTCCACTGCCCTCCACCGCCCTCCATATATGATAGTGCACTGAGATTATTTTTTATTTTTTTGTTGTTTTTTTTTTCAGTGACACATGTGAAACAAAGGAGCTCATTGGCCAGCTATCATTTACAAGCAAAGTGATATTTCTCTCACCTCATATTAACAAAATGTAGTGCTTCACTCATTTATTCTGCATAAATCCACAATGTTTTTTGTAAGCAGCCATATTTATTTTGATAGACACAGTGATTGGCTAATCCACCTGTCAATTATGCCCATCTGAACTCAAGGAAATTCACCAGGGAACAACGTTATAACATGGTACAAAGCTAAAAAAAAATATATATATTTTGTATAATGCACCCTCTTTAATATCTCCGCAATTACTGGTCCTATTTCCATGAAACAAGAACTAATAGAAATTAAAAAAAATAATAATAAAAAATATATATAGAAATGTATAAATTTTGTCATTAGTGTCCACACCAAAGACCATACACATTGGAATTATTCTTCAATACATGTCTCTCTGCCAGCAAACATAAGGTAAACTTGAAGTCATTCAATTAATACGGAAAGTTTGTGACGCCAAACTCTAACAAATAGTGTCAAGGTTCAACAGCAGCTTTTGGATGAAAACACTTACAACTTAACTTCAGCAGAAACTCAGCTTTTCTTTAAAAATGAGGTGTTAGGCAAAATGGACTTTTTAGAGATTTCTGTCATGTTATAACATTGTTCCCTCATCAAAAATATGCCTGAAGTGGTTTTAGATGTAGGTGCAGGTCTTGTCCCGGGTCTTACGGTTAGCAGTGTAATGCTATTCATATCTCAGCCCACAAGCCTACATCATCCATGCTCCTGCACAGCAATTTTCCATGAGCATACATGTAGTTATATATACTAGTGTAGCCATAACCACAACACAGACTGATGGAAGAGAGGCTGCCAATCTGCGTTATTAGCCCCTCCAACTTCTTGCACACTCTCATACTAGACAAAGTGTCTTGCCCAAGGACACAACAACAGTTTGCAATAAAGCCACTGCTGCCCCACTGTGGTACCTGTATTCCCAGCAATTTCCCATCTGTTTTTTTCTGTTTGCATATTTTCTTCAAAAAATCGTTATCGGTCCCTTAGAGTTGCATTGGCCCTAGCCCTTAACATAGTGGAAAGCTCCAAAAAGTCAATTATGCATAATACCTCCTCTTCAAAGTCGTGTATCTACTGAAGTTAAGCTGTAAGTGTTTTCATGCAGCGGTCAGTAGCTCCACTCTCCTATGGGTGCATGGGAGGGAGGGTGTATGGGAGGTAGAGTAGAGGAGTGGGGGTCAGAGGCTGTGGTCCGCAGTGGTGGTGGCAGCAGAACATGGCCCCAGTGAGAAATTGGCCCCTGGGGACCCGGTGCAGAGTGCTGCTTTAGAGGGTCACGCTTCAGAGAGCTGCTTCATTTGAGAGGGGACACTAATAATAGACAGACCACTTCTGCACTTTTACAAAAAACTCAATACAACTTTCAGAAAGAAATTTAGTAGCTAATTATTTAGCTAGAGAATTCAATTCTGTCAACTGTACAAAAGTTTTAGAGTGAAGACATTTCACTGCTCATCCAAGTGGCTTCTTCAGTTCTGGTCAGATTGCTGGTGGACACTGCCTTATATCTGTCTGAAGCTGAAACTGAATCTAACGTACATATTTGTATAGTTTCTGTTTGTTAGCTAGGTCTATTGTTTATAAGTGTGAACTAGGTCTGAGTCATATTTTGCATAATCCTTCAGGCCCCTAATGGGTGCTCTCACACCTATTATACATACTGGCTGTCCCTCTTGTTTTTTTTTTCTGTTTTGATTTATGTCTGAGGATGGAGGAGCCCCCCTCTGTCTCTTAGTCTTGAATGGGCTCTAACCCTGCAGATTTGAACTTTATCTGCAAATGGATGCGTGTTAGTCCTTCATATCTGCAGCCTGCCCATCCTGGTTTAGTCCTGGTTTAGTCCATGTGAGTGTATCTCTCCTTCACTGTAGTTCCTCCTCAAGGTTTCTCTTTTCCTACTGGATTTTTTGAGTTTATTCTTGCCAAGAAGGAGGGTCTAAGGACAGGGGATGTTCTAAGACAGTTATCCATTGGCTTGTTTTCTATGAATGTTGGTTAATCTGTCTGTCTGTTATTGGCCAATATCTGTTTCACTGTTGGGTTTTTCCTACTGTCTGTTAGGGCTTAACAAGATTATTGATTTAACTAAGAGGCAACTGCTGTTGTGATTGTGGGCTTTACAAAAATAAAATTGCCTCTTTAACTCCCCTCTGAAACCATTTCTTTTCTTTGGCTAAGGTGCCTCACTATCTTCAAAGGAGTGGTTAGTGGCTTTGTGATGGAGATGTCAGCAGATTGGAGTCCCAAGCTACTCTCACGGTAGTGTTAAAAGTGGCAAATTCTCTTATGGAGTGGCTGTTTAGTTTGACCAGTATAACGCTCACTGCAGTCTTGACACTGAATAGAGTAGACCACATTGCTTTTATTGTGGCTCAGGGTTTTGTCCTTTGGGTGAACCAGTTTCAGTAGTAGTAGTAGTAGTAGTATTAGTAGTAGTAATAGTAATAATAGTACTAGCAGCAGTAGCAGCACCAGCAGTAGTAGTAGTAATAGTGACACTCCTGTTTTATCAATGTCTCAGTGTTTGAGTAGGACCAGCAGTAGTAGCAACAGCAGCAGCAGTAGTAGTAGTAATAATAGTCAGTATTAGTAGCAGTAGTGTAACAGTAGTAGCAGTAGCAGAGATGCAGATAGAGCAGTGGCACTGTTTTATTCATGTCTCGATCTTTGACTGAGTGGTAGTAATAGTAGTAGAAGCAGAAGTAGTAGTAGTAGTAGTATTAGTAGTAGTAATAGCAGTAGAAGTAGTAGAGGAAGTAGTAGCAGAGATGCAGATACATATGACTTGTGTTTTATTCATGTCATGAGTGTTTGATTGAAACTTTTATGAAACATCTTCCGCTCTGTCAGAACTCCAGAGCTGAACTGCATCGACGTCTGTGTCAAAGGATGTCCACCATGCACCAATCACATCCATGTGAGCTAAACTTGACATCATTCACGATCTGAGGAATGCATTTAGGTGTGAAAATCCAATCCACATTTTATAAACAAGACAGTTTCCAAAATGCTGCACATACTAACAAAGAAAGGTCAATAATACAAAAAATCTAAATATAATAACAATAGAAACAGTATAATAGAAGAAAGACCACATAACTCCATAACTCATAACTGCTGTCTGTGCGTAAGAAGGTGACTTAACATAATTTCACTTCATAATATTTAGGGATGTAGTCCTTAAAGCTTAATCCCAATTCTCTTTTGAACCCCTACTCCTACTCTTAGCCCTACCCTTCCCTTCAAAATTAGGGCTAAGGGTAAGGGCTGAAAACCCAGCACTTGGAAATGGGACAGCCCTCATTTGTCTTTGCTTATTTTTCAATTACACAAATCTGCACACTCGCTCTATTGGCTTTTTCCAATCAAAAAATGAAGAGAAAAGAGAACTTTTTTTTTTTCTAAAAATTGCCAGGTTTTTTTTGGAAAATTCACCATGACCACACCCAAAGTCATATTCAAAATGTAATTGATAATCTTTAATCCCACATGGATTCAGTGTATTTTGGCCACATTTGCAATAAAACTTGTACAAGAAAGTGTGTGCTTTTGTCTTTCCTGGTTTGAGCCAATAGGCTGACTTCCTGTACAATTTAGGATGGATCCATAATATAATTATTTCCATGTCCTGACATGTGCTGGGTTTCAGGTTTGTAGGTTGATTTTTTTCCGAATCAGGCTCCCATTTGCCCCATAAAAATCTAAATTTGAGGTGGCACTACTGAGCCATCTTTCATTAATTTTTCTTGGGGTCTTCACACAAAATTAGAGCTCATCAAGTTCCCATTTTTATTATAAGTCACTTGCATGTTCGCTCTTGTTTGCTACTTGATTTTTGTGATTTTCAGGGCTCCCTATGTGGTTTTAATTAGTCCCTCATCGGGATGATGTCCTTGGCTTGGGCCTAATAATACATTAGTCTTATACAGTACTTTTCCAGACACTCAAAGTCGTTTTACAGTTTTGTGCATTATTCATTCACTCCACACTAGGTGGTGGTAAGACTGGGACAGACTGACAGAAAGCTTCCAATTCGCACCATCGGCCCCTCCTACCACCACCATCACACATACACATACCACATTCATACTAGGCAATGTGAGTGAAGTGTCTTGCCTAAGGACACAATGGCAATTTAAACCACTGGCACCCCACTGTGGTGGCTGGCATTCCCAGCCATCTCCCATCCGAGTACTAACTAGGCCCAGCCTTGCTTAGCTTCTGAGATCTGAGAAGATCAGGCTTTGACAAGGAGGTTTTGGCCACTAAAACAGATTTGCCATTATGTCCTTGGGCAAGACACCCCACCCACCTGTCCTTAAGTGTTGTGTGACTTTTTAATTACCACTTCCATTTATCAGCAGTTGTGGAACCACTAATAGGGACCCCTGACCTTTGTCCTGTATGTCTCTGTTAACTAAAAAGGTTCATAACTGACTCAAACAACAATTGAGATAGGCAGCTGAGAGAAGTACATGCTTGAGGATTCCTGTGATGTAGTTTTGACACATCCACCTCATACTCCCGGAGAATACTTCAGCAGAACACCGTAAATTTTTCATTACAACAAGTACGGAGAGCATCGTAAACACCGTTACTAGGCAACCGCCCCCTCTCGTCCAATCAGCCGCGCCGCTGCCTCTGTATAGAGACACAGACATGACGGGTCCCAGTTGGTCAGCACATGGCCGCCAGTGAATGAGATGTGCTCAAAGACGGGCTGATAGAGCGTAAAAGAGCAACTGTGCTTTTCATAAACAGCCTCTAGGAACACTACCTGGAGCTGTCTCACTGCTGTGAAATCCACTTTGTAAAGGAGGAAAATGGGAGGGATGGCAGTGGTGCTTTGGTGATGTTTTCTATATTTGACACAGGTTTTAAAGCAGACCTATTATGCAAAATCGACTTTTCAGAACTTTTAACCATGTTATAGTTTTCCTCTCACCATTTACTTGTATTTGGAGTGATTTGTGCATGTTATGTGCATCTTATTTTCAAGACGCCATATTGCTGATCAATCCCCGTTTTCATCTCCACTGGTACATGCCTACTGCTCTGTAATTACTTCGATCAATTTTATTTTCTTAATCGGTGATATGTGTAGGATTCGTCAGCATCGTGTATTCAAAAAAATTCCTCGGCTAGCTAGCGCCATGTGCAGCTATCCATCCGAGGTGCTGACAGCTACACAGTTCTTTGTGGTGATGCTGTTTACGCCAACGTCAGCTCCCATCAGGCACCGCAGTTTTCTAATATGGAAGCCAGCAGACTTGTTTCTTGTTTATTGACTTGTTTGTTTTAGAAAAATATTGCGATTTAAAATGTGACAATCCAGCACATAACTGCAGGGTGTAAGATGCTGGTAGGGAAAACATACATGGAGCGGCATAACCAAGTGGCGGGCATAGTGTACAGAAACATCTGTGCAGAGTACGGACTGGAGACCCCAAGGTCAAGGTGGGAAACACCTAGAATGATCGAGCCAAGATCCTGTGGGACTTCCAGATAGAGACTGACAGAATGGTGATGGCGAACCAACCGGACATTGTGGTGGATTGTGGTGGATAAACAACAGAGCAAAGCCATTGCGGTGAACACTGCGGTACCAAGTGATGGAAACATCAGGAAAAATGAACATGAGAAACTAGAGAAATACCAGGTGCTCAAAAAAGAGCTGGAGAAGGCCTGGAAGGTGAAGGCATCATTGGTGCCCGTGGTCATCGGAGCACTCGGGGCTGTGACCCCCAGACTGGAGGAGTGGCTACAGCAGATCCCAGGAAAAACATCAGATATCTCAGTCCAGAAAAGTGCAGTACTAGGAACAGCAAAGATACTGTGCAGAACCCTCAAGATCCCAGGACCCGAGTGTGGAAAAAGGGGATGAGACCAC